>BKZX01022016.1:0-25177 GCA_014362285.1 Fagus crenata
TAAAATCTCTAAGGTGAAATCTCATATTCATCGATTTCACTATAAGTGTGGATAGTTGAAATCTTTTCTTGAAGATGAGATTTCACTCAATGGTAAATAACTTGAAATCTCATCTCATCAAATGCAATTTATATTACACATTTGTTGTATTTAAGAAAGTAGAACATGATTTGAATCACATTTACCCTGAGGTGGCCCTGGGCAAGGGCGAGGTGGGCGACTGCCTTCGGCCTCACCTCAAAATAAGGCCTCATCTCAAAATTTTTTAAGACCCTTATTAAAAGGCCTCAATATATTTATATATGTAAAAATTAAAAAGGCCCATATATTTAAAACAAGCCTTTAAATTTAGCCTAATAATAATTTATTTCTTTAACCCAAAGTATGTATGAGAACAATTTTTGGTATTTATTTGATGTGAAGAAGCTAATTTCACTAAATTATGATAATTTGAAAAAGTATTATATTAATCTTTAAGGTTTTTTAAAACCTGATAATTTTTTTTATTTTGATGGTATTAATTTATTTTTAAACTTAAAAGTCTTACAAGAGATTTTGCCAAAAGAAAAAAAGACAGAGACAAATATACTTAATTTTATCGAGGAATTGAATTGTTCCAAATGCATCTATTGCATATAGAATATTATTGACTATACTTGTCACAGTCGCATTCGTTGAAAGAAGTTTTTCAAAGTTAAATTATAAAAATCTTACTTATGATCAACTATATCATAAGAAAGATTAAATGTATTAGCCATATTATCTATTGAACAAGATTTGTTAGAAAATATTGAATATAAAAGTTTAATTAGTAATTTTGTAGCAGAACCGTATGTAGTGTAATTTTTCAATATATATATATATATATATTTTTAAAGATAGAAAGCTTTATTTTTTTGCACCATCCCAGATCTCATAATTCCCAAGAACAGCCTTGCATTTACCATGTCTCACTACAAGAAAAAAAGACTTAAAAAGATTCCGCAAATTTAGGGTTTTGCATCGACCTAAGAGTTGATGCATAGTGATGTAGTAAATCATTGTTTAAAATCTCCACATCAATAAAAAAGTTGATGTCAATTTTTTTTTTTTTTTGCGTCAACATTTTCCTTGATGTCAAAAGGCTATATAACTTCATCAAAAGTTTACGCATGTTGTATTACATCTTTTGCATTAATATTCATCTTGTCGATAAAAAATCTTAATCATTCATTGAGATCTCTACAAAGCATATTAAATAATGTCCTCTCATTTTGGTTGTAGCAACAAATCAGACAACAATACTCATTATAACAATTAAACACATGCAATACACAAGATGCATTTTCTAGATCCTTTGTGTTCAGCAATGGTCGTTTTGTTCACGTTCGAAATAGCAGAAGCATGCACGATTGAATAATACATGACAAGCTCCACCAATCGCATACTCCCAATGCCTGCATTGATCCTTATAGCCATTCGATCTAAAAATCAAACATCGGCCATGCCATGTTTTGCTTCTGCATTGCAAAAGAGCCTGTGTAGTTCCCATCTCTGCATCATGTAAAGAAATCATGACCAATGGGCCTTCAAGTGTAGGTAAATGCAAAGATGTACCTGCTATATTTTTTAGAATTTTCTACCACCATAATGTTGAAGTTACTAATTTTACTAAAAAAAAAACCTAACAAATTGATGTGACAATGAATGTGATCAGTGCCACTTCAATAGCATAATAAATAAAAGTCTAAATTATTATTTTTTGATTGGTGACACATCGATTTGTAATATAGTATCTCTACCATTACTCTTCTGCAATGCATTGGTCCTTACAAAATGCACTTAACATTAAAACGTTATATGACTTATTTACTAATTTGAGACTTTGATGTTAGACCAGGTTGAATGATTATATATGAATATGATAATGAAAGTTTGAAACAACTCACTCATGTTGGCAGAGAGGATGAAGATTGCAAAGATGGCTAACAAGTAAATAGGTTTGTAAGTCTTTACCATTTTTTTATTGCTTTTGGAAGATAGGAAAGAAAATGTGGAGTTTCGATAGCATAAGTTGCTTAGAAAATGTTGTTACTTTAAGCAGCTCTTAATAAGCATTAACAGATTAAGCGTCTTTAACCATTGAATATTATGAAGTGTCTCTGACCATTTGAATATATCAAAGCATATTGGGTTTGAGTTATTAGAAAAGGTACTAACAAATTGTGAAACTGTTGAGTCACTCGTATTAGTGTAGTATTTGTATTGGACCGCATTTTTTGTAGTACTTATATATATATTAGAAAAAGAGTATCCATTAGCAAATGAATATTAACATGCTAGCAAAGAGAAATGAATATTAATAAGTTAACAACTCAATTTGGGGTTTTAGAGATCATAGTTCATAGGTCTCAAGTTGAGTTGAAATGGTGGTAATTGGTTTAGTTAGGAATATGAATTTTGAACCTCAGTTGAGTTAAGGTTCTAACTTGCTCGATGTTGCAATAACAAGAACTTTATTTCAAGAACATAAATGGAGAGAAATGGGTTCTAAGTTCTATCTTCAGAACACTGGTCACAAGTCGAGCCTGGGAGTTCAGAGATTACATGTCCAAATTTGTTACAGTGGAAGGCCCATTGGACTAATTGATGGGCATTCACTGGACTTATTATCCTAATGGAACAGACCCGATTATCTAAATAAAATTCATACATACTGAGATCTCATATGTGCAAATTGTTATTACCGTAACATCCCCGGCCTTTTACCAATATGCCAAATATATATATACATATTTTTTACAATGCTTTATACTCTTTAAGATGTTTTGTAATAAACCCACCTTTTGAATAGTTGGAAAGAACGAACATTGATACTTCTAAGTTAATTTAAAAAATAAATACATCATAAAATCTCTTTAAAAAAATCAAGGCATACATAGAACATTTTAAATTTTTTGAGTATATTATCATACCTTTAATATTATTAGTTTATTTATTTATTTATACTTTTAAGTAATCAATTGACTTGTTTGAATATCTTATAGTTAGTTAATCTTTTAAATTCATCTATTATTTATTGAGTAGTGTTAGGGATACAATTAATTTTACAACCAAATGCTTACAAACTGACATGGCATCCTAAGTGGAGGTTACCACATCAACAATTAAAACATAAAAGTTAACAAGTCATCATTATAACATAAAAATTGTTGATGTGGTAACTCCACTTAGGATGCCATGTCAATTTGTAAGCATTTAGTTGTAAAATTAGTTGTATTCCTAGCATTAGTCTTATTTATTTTGCCAATGACCCCTCTCCCATGTGAGAGGACCAGGGTTCCTTCCCCCATGAGGTTCGCTTGCCAATTGTACCCTAAAAAAAAAAATCTATTATTTATTTTTATTTATATCTTTTACTTGTTTAAAATATATATTAATAGCCATATAGAGTAACTTAAGCACAACAATGATTATACTAAGTCTTAACCCTATATAACACTAGACAAGAAAAAATAATTTGAAACCAGGCACGGAAAAGATATTATAAATGTAATTCACATTATATTTTCTATGTCAATTAAATTTTTTGTTTAGTTAGTAATGTACTTTTTAATTATAAGTCATTTTTTTTAATTAAATTTGTCTTTAATCTTTTATTTTAATCTAGTATATAGGTGAGCTCAATTTGCAATAGCGTAAATTTTATAGATTTACACTACTCAATAACTTTTTTATTGAATGTTTTATAACAAAACCACTATTGAATTGCCTTGTCTCCTTAGGATTAAGATCCTCTATAACAAATGCTAGAAAATAAATGTAAATTAAGGGAATCATATAGAATTGTTTACTTGCCATTTTCTATATCATATATGAAAGTAGGATAATTCTACGATATCCACACTTTTAGTTTTGTGAGTATGGTGCTTTTAAAGGTAAGACGTCAGATTGATGATACCAATGTCACTTGTAATGGTAATAACCTCACATATGATAGTACTTACCATTACATTGTTTGGTGTCATAAATTTTTATTTATTTATTTAAATTTAATAGGGATAATAACAGTAAACCCCCTCGTGGTTTGGCTGTGTGACACTTTGCCTACCCATTGTAATGGTAATAACCTCACATATAATAGTATTTACCATTACATTGTTTGGTATCATAAATTTTTATTTATTTATTTAAATTTAATAGGGATAATAACAATAAACCCCCTCGTGGTTTGGCTGTGTGACACTCTGCCTACCCATAGTTTGACAAGTGTCACTTTACTCACATGAGGTTATATCCATTAGTAGCCATTACCCACCTCAGTCTTTTCCGTTTAAAAAAAAACAAAAAAAACAAATAAAGAAACAAAATATATAAAAATTTGGATCTAACTTATCCCCAAAAAATACTTTTTCCCAAAAGATGAAGAATATCTAGATCAAACAAAACATAAAGTGGGCAATTGAAAATAAATCCAAAAAAAAATGATACATATTCTCTCTCTCTCTCTCTCTCTCTCTCTCTCTCTCTCTCATTCACATCTAGGTCTTACAAATGCTTTGTTATTCTTTTATCCTAATGTCATAACCCTATTTTTACCCCTGGGATTTCTCAGGTGTTGGCACGCCAAACGAGGCAGCCCGAATCGAGACGGCCTGATCCGATGAGGGCTCGCAGCATCAAAATAACCTCAAGATGGGTTCCGAAGCGTTGGACCAAGTTTGACCAGGGTTGACCAAGTTTGACAGAGGTTTGACCAAGCTGGTCTGACCCGATTGGGGCCCACCACATCAAAGGAACCTCGAGATGGAGTCCCAGAGCACATTTCCTAGAGTTCGGGAAGGTTTGACCAAGGTTGACCAAGTTTGACCGAGGCATTGACCGGACCAAAAACTGGATTGAGCTAACCGCTTCCTAACCATTGGATAGAGAACGTTGAGAGCTTCGATTTGATACTTTACGGGTCGAAAATGGACGAAAAACGAGAGAGTTATGGTCAAAACCGTGAAAATCAGTCCAACACTTAGCCAAATTTTGCTAAGCATTGTTGACAAAACAGCCTATTTGAGAGGCAGTGTTTGCGCATAGATTCTTTCCAGCCTGCAATGATTTGGTCCGCGAGTTGAAACCCTTAAGTAAGAGGGTTACTTCAGTTACAACGTGCAACTCTCGGATCGTCAAGAGCTCATCCGGTCAAGCCGGAATCTCGATCAGAAAATGACCCCCCGACATGAGAAACATTCCAACGGCCTCTATTCGCGAAATCATATCTCGCGAACCCAAGTTCTCCTCTATGCAAGGCCCATACTTTTAGAAATAAGGTAACGCAAGCTTTCCGGTGACACCAAGATTGTCGAAATTCGACATCGGGAGCTACGTCTACCACGCACACGAAAACAGGCCAATGAAATAAGGTTGTGCTGAAAATTTCATAGTTTTTCCCTGACGATGTCGCGCTTGCGCACAGAGTCTTCCTGACTCACAACGAGTTGATCCACGAGCCCAGGTACGTTGGAAAGAGGACATGTTCAGACACAACGTGGAACTCTTGGATCGTCAAGATCTTCCCCAATCTCGTCGGAATCTCGATCGGAAAAATGCCCTCCGACGGACCAAAAACACTTCGGTGGCCTCTGTTCGCGGGACCGTACCTCTCCAACCCTAGCTCGGTTTCCTGCAAGGCCGAAACCTTTAGAAAGAAGGCAGCACAAGCTTTCCAACGGTACCAAGAACGTCAAAAACAGACATCGGAAGCTAGGTCAACTGTGCGCGCGAACACAGACAGAAATAAGGAAAACGCGCTGAAAATCTGACTCGTTTTTTCTCCCGGACAGCCACCTTCGTGAGCGAATTCCTTCCGGCTCGCTGCGAGTTGATCCGCAAGCCTGGGTGTGTTAGAAAGACTGCAACTCCAGCTACGAGATGCAACTCTCGGTTCGCCGGTTGCTTCCCCCGTTTGGCCGGAATCTTCTCTGGAAAAACGTGAAAAACAGCTCAAACACCCCAACTTTCGGGAGCCATAAATTTTCCGTCCAAATTCATATTTGCACAAAATTTATATCATTGAAAAGTAGACATCTGGGGCTTTCCAATGGTATGCTGCATGACCCATTTTGAGTACCGGAAGGCCTCCAAAATCGCCCTTGAAAATTGGGTTCGAAAACTGTGCGGTGCGCGAATTCGCCACGTAGCGGATAAGAACGAGCTACAGTACCCGCGAGCCATGGTGGAGCGCGGCGTGCTACAGTGACGCACAAGATCTGAGAATTTCACCTATAAAACACACCCCCCCTCCCCTGGTGCTTGGTCCGAAGTTCCTAGGCATTTTTAGGTTAGTTTTTAGGCGGAAAGTGGGTTTTGGGGTCTTTCTTTAGGGGTTTTTGGGTAGTTTTTAGAGTGAGAGGCACCTATTTTGGTAACCTCTCTCTCTAAACTCTCCTCATCCTCCCCCTTGCTCTCTCTCTCTTCACTCTCTCTCTTTCTTTAGTGGAAGTGACTAGTGATGATCCCAAAAATGGGAAGGGATTCACAAGGATCCACTTTGTTTATTTTCTTTAAGTTCATTTGTGCTTTATTTATGTTTTTTTAAGTTCATTTATTGCTTTATTTATATTCTTCTAGTTCATTTATTGTTTTATTTATGTTCTTCAAGTTCATTTATTGCTTTATTTATGTGTTTTAAATTCATTTATCGCTTTATGCTTTAAGTTATTTGTTGCTTTCACTTATTGCTTTAAGTTTATTTATTGCTTTCATTTATAGCTTTAAATACATTTATCGCTTTCATTATTGTGATTATCCCTTCCCTTGTGTGATTTGGGAATGAAAATCCTTAGTGGTTTTGGCGGATTATGTAAGACCTCCATGAGGCATTAACAATCATGTAAACCCTCAAGGCATTAGACCCATGAACACCCCCTTGATTAAATTCCGCTATTATTTTATTTACTACATTGTGAATATCATTTATTTCTCCCCATTTCCCCTTTGTATCTTGGGCATGAAAATCCCAATTGGTCATGGCGGATTATGTAAGACCTTAACGAGGCATTAACAACCACGTAATTCCATAAGGCATTTGATCCATAAAAATCCCCTTGATTAAATTCCGTCATGCTTTAAATTCATTTATCGCTTTATGCTTTGAGTTATTTATTGCTTTCCATACTTGCTTTAAATTTATTTATCACTTTCCGCAATGCTTTAAATCATTTATTGCTTTTATTTACATTTACTATGTACTTGTGAATATTATATTGTGATTATCCCATTTCCCCATGTATTTGGGTGTGATAATCCCGAGTGGCTTTGGTGGATTATATAAACCCTCCATGGGGCCTTAACAACCATGTTAGCCCATGAGGTATTGGACCCAAGAACACGTCCCCTTGATTAAATTCCGTCATTTGCCGTTTTACTACGTTGTGAATATTTATTTTCTCCCCCATTTTTCCCTTTTGAAATGGGCGTGATAATCTCGATTGGTCGTAGTGGATTATGTAAGACCTCAATGAGGCATTAACCATTACGTAATTCCATAAGGCATTGGACCCATGAAAATCCCCTGCTTTAGATTCATTAGTGCTTTAAATACAATTATCGCTTTCCGCAATGCTTTAGATATATTTATTGCTTTTATTTACATTTACTATGTACTTGTGAATATTATATTATGATTATTCCCTTTTCCCGTGTATTTGGGTATGACAATCTCGAGTGGCTTTGGTGAATTATATAAGCCCTCCAAGAGGCCTTAACAACCATCTTAGCCCACGAGGTATTTGACCCAAGAACACATCCCCTTGATTAAAATCCGTCATTTACCGCTTTAATACCTTGTGAATATTTACTTTCTCCCCCTTTTCCCCTTTATGATTTGGGTGTGATAATCCCGATTGGTCGTGGTGGATTATGTAAGACCTTAATGAGGCATTAACAACCACGTAATTCCATAAGGCATTGGACCCACGAAAATCCCTTACTTTAAATTCCGTCATCGCTTTCCGTCATGCTTTAAATTTATTTATTGCCATTATTTCATTACTTACTATGTTGTAAATATTGTTTACCCATCCCCTTTTTTCCCTTAAATTTTGGGCATGAAAACACCGATCGGTATTGGTGGTTTTAGGTAAGTCTTTCAATAGCACTAAACCCCATGTAAATCCATGAGGCGTTGGACCCGCAAAATCGCCAACGTATTTTCAAAAATGATTTTTCATCATATAAGTCCTATTCGGCCTCCAAGGATTAGGTAAGTCTTTTAATAGCACTGATCCTTCGTGTAAGCCCGAAAGGCATTGAAACCCCTTTTAAAATGGATTTTCACTCATATAAGTCCTATTCGGCCTCCAAGGATTAGGTAAGTCTTTCAATAGCACTAATCCTTCGTGTAAGCCCGAAAGGCATTGAAACCCTTTTTAAAAATGATTTTCACTTATATAAGTCCTATTCGGCCTCCAAGGATTAGGTAAGTCTTTCAATAGCACTGATCCTTTGTGTAAGCCCGAAAGGCATTGAAACCCCTTTTAAAAATGATTTTCACTCATATAAGTCCTATTCAGCCTCGAAGGTTTAGGTAAGTCTTTCAATAGCACTGATCATTCGTGTAAGCCCGAGAGGTATTGAATTCTCTCCTAGATTGCCTTATTTTATTCATGTAAATTCTAAGGTGGTGTCGAGATTCTAGTAAATCTTTCAATAGCATCGAATCCTGACCCCACGAGGTCTTGACCCTTCCCCTAAAAATTCTCATGTTGTCATAAATTACACTTTGCCATTGCGATTAAGCATTATATTTATGTCATCCCATATTTGTCATCCATTTCATGCTAGCGACTTACGTGTTGCAAACATGCCGTGATCACTTACTCGAGCCTTTTTATGATTTATGCTCTGCAAACATGCCGTGATCATTTTATACTCATTCATTTTTGTGATTTATGTGCTGCAACCATGCCGTGATTACTTGTTTGAATGTTTTACCATTTTGATGTCATGTTTATTCTAGTAATTTACATGCTGCGAACATGCCGTGATTACTTGTTTGAATATTTTATTCGCTTTCATACTCATAATTTATGTGCTGCGAACATGCTGTGATTACTTGTTTGAGTGTTTATCGCTTTGATATAAAAATGTGATTAAAACACACTTTGCCTTGAAAACTTTAAAAAGAGTAAACATGGTAATGTGGGCGTTAGAAATGAAGTTGGTGCAACCCAAGGGCTACGGCTCGCCCTGGCCTTTGGGACACCATGGTATGAGTCCTTTACATGGGGGCGTGGTTGGTACGTGCTTTCGTGTAAGGAATTCTACACGTTCTAACTCACATAAGATCATGGTCTAAAATTCCCCAAAGTGTGAATTAATTATCCAAAACCCCGCCATTCGACGGACTGCTTTATTCTTGGAAATCAAGGATAAAGAGATCCCGAATATGGCATAAAAAATATTAATTGTTTGTCCCGGCACTAGGTGTTAGGATTTCAAGTGTATCCTATAACTGAATTGCCCGGAACCTAAAAAATACAAAGATAAGGGACGGTGAAATAAAGAGTCTAATCAAAACCAAATGAAGTCAAATTGCATTTGCCATTCTTGGTATATTGCACGATGGAATATGGGACATTTGTACATAATTAAAACCAACAACCTAGGCTTAGCAAATAAAAGAGAACACTAGAAGGGAGGTAACCGTTTCTTAACGGATGTCGTGGGGTGCCTAACACCTTCCCCACGCATAAGCAAACCCCTGAACCTATCTCTAGTTCAAGACCATTTTGTTTTAAATGTCTAAACAAGATAAAATCTATTAGACATAGGTGCTCAATCACACCTTAAATTTCCCATGATTGGTGGTGACTCTAAATTTGTGCTCACATGCACAAAGATACACATGTTCCCACACACACTCACGCAACTTATATCTCGAAACTCAAAGAGATAGAGATCACACACACACACTCGCCAAATGGGGGTCAGATCAAGGAAAAAGAAACCTACTTAGTTAAAGTTAAGTAGTTGATATTTTCGCCGGTGTCGACAGCTTGGCGACTCCACTGGGGACTTAGAGGGTTTAAGCCTATAGTCTTTCGGTGTTTTCTTTCCTAAAGCATGTGTATATATTTGTTGGTATTCATTGTTTGATTTATCCTCTTTATTTCATCTTGTATAGTGTTTTGATTTTAGCTTATCTATATTCTTGTACATATATACTGCGAACATAGGATATAGCTTTATTTGATGCAACACATATCATATATTGTGCTTTGTACAAAAAAAGTCTTTTCCCTTTTTGTTTTCAAAATCAAGACATTTACCCTCATTGGACTTTTGGGTCGAACCCAGACTCAGGTGGGGCTGGGCTGGTACAGGCTCCACCACGAACCCTTTATATCTAAGACATGGAACACGAGAATCCACCTCTCTTCCTCCACACCCGTGGGGATCAAGGGTGGCGTGCAAGTGATTCCCTGGTGATCCAATACCCTTTTGACTTCCTTCGGGAGGACGAAATGGGTATGATCATCGGCCCCTTTAGGAAACAGAATTCCAAACTGTGTCATACCATGTTGCATACAGTAAGCTACAAAATAGAAAACTTACCTTTGAGGGCTTTGGTAAAAGCCAACCGAGTGAACATCCAACTTAAGATAGGATATCCGAAAATAGGATGTGTCTTTTCAAAATGAGTCAAGGGAAAAACGTTATGCTATTTTTCAGGTGGTGATAAAATAAATGGAGCTGAGCCAGGTTTTATCTATCTAAACCTTTGTTTGCGTGTCGTCGTTTGATAAAGGGAAAGGATGACCACGTTGTCCATACCCGTTGCAAACCATTCAAGCCCTAAGAGTTTCCAACTCTATATGGGATGTACATAGTCTTGTCGTATTCAACCAAAAGTACGACCCTCACATCTACCGACATCGGTTCCCTCAAAAATTTTCAAAATGGAATCGAGTACCGAAAGGCTCGTCCAATTTTAATAGTATAGGAGTCTATCTTTTCGTTAGTACGCATGCAACCATCATGTACATGCACATGTGAACCCCAAGATTTTCCAAACTCTATAGGGATGTATAGAGTCTTGTCGTATTCAACCAAAAGTACGACCCTCACATCTACCAACACCGGTTCCTTCAAAAATTTTCAAAATGGAACCAAACGCCGAAAGGCTCATCAAATTTTGGTAATGTGAGCGTCTATCTTTTTTGTTGATACGCTTATAGCCATTGTGTATAGAGTCGTGTCGTCCTCAACCAAAAGTACGACCCTCGCATTGATCGACTTCGGTTCCCAAAAATCTTTTAAAATGGAACCGAACGCCAAAAGGCTCGTCAAATTTTGGCAATGTGAGAGTCTATCTTTTTGTTAGTACGCACCGTGTACATACACATGAAAACCCCAAAGAGTTCCAAACTCTATAAGGATGCATAGAGTCTTGTCGTATTCAACCAAGAGTATGACCCTCGCATCTACCGACGTCGGTTCCCAAAAAAAAAATCTTTCAAAATGGAACCGGGCACCGAAAGGCTCGTCTAATTTTGGTAATGTGAGAGTCTATCTTTTTGTTAGTACGCATGCAACCATCATGTACATGCACATGTGAACCCCAAGAGTTTCCAAACTCTATAGGGATGTATAGAGTCTTGTCGTATTCAACCAAAAGTACGACCCTCACATCTACCGACACCGGTTCCCTAAAAAATTTTCAAAATGGAACCGAACGCCGAAAGGCTCATCAAATTTTGGTAATGTGAGAGTCTATCTTTTTCGTTGATACACTTATAGCCATTGTGTATAGAGTCATGTCGTCCTCAACCAAAAGTACAACCCTCGCATTGATTGACTTCAGTTCCCAAAAATCTTTTAAAATGGAACCGAACGCCGAAAGGCTCGTCAAATTTTGCCAATGTGAGAGTCTATCTTTTCGTTGATATGCTTATAGCCATTGTGTATAGAGTCGTGTCGTCCTCAACCAAAAGTACGACCCTCGTATCGATCGACTTCGGTTCCCAAAAATCTTTTAAAATGGAACTGAACGCCGAAAGGCTCGTCAAATTTTGGCAATGTGAGAGTCTATCTTTTCGTTAGTACGCACCGTGTACATACACATGAAAACCCCAAAGAGTTCCAAACTCTATAGGGATGCATAGAGTCTTGTCGTATTCAACCCAGAGTATGACCCTCGCATCTACCGACGTCGGTTCCCCAAAAAAAAAAATCTTTCAAAATGGAACCGGGCGCCGAAAGGCTTGTCTAATTTTGGTAATGTGAGAGTCTATCTTTTCGTCAGTACGCTTGTAACCATCATGTACATACGCATGAAAACCCCAAGAGTTTCCAACTCTAAATGGGATGTATAAAGTCTTGTTGTATTCAACCAAGAGTATGACCCTCACATCTATCGACACCGGTTCCCTCAAAAATTTTCAAGATGGAACTGAGCGCCGAAAGGCTCGTCTAATTTTGGTAGTGCGAGAGTCTATCTTTTCGTTAGTATGCTTGTAAACCCCAAGAGTTTCCAAACTCTATAAGGATGTATAGAGTCGTATTGTCCTCAACCAAAAGTACGACCCTCGCATTAACCGACATCGGTTCCCAAAAATCTTTAAAAAATGGAACCGAATGCCGAAAGGCTCGTCAAATTTTGGTAGTATGAGAGTCTATCTTTTCGTTAGTACGCTTGTAAACCCCAAGAGTTTCCAAACTCTACATGGGGATGTATAGAGTTTTGTCATGTCCAACCAAGAGTATGACCTTCACACCAACCGACATCGGTTCTCAAAAATCTTTCAAAATAGAACTGAGCGCCGAAAGGCTCGTCGAATTTTGGTGGTGTAAAAGTCCATCTCTTCGTTGATGCGTCCATAAAACCATAGTGTACATACATGTATAAACCCTAGGAGTTCTTGACTCCATAAAGATGTAGATATTCACCCACTGTGTCACATTCAACCAAGAGTATGACCTTCATATCAACCGACATCGGTTCCCAAAAATCTTTCAAAAATGAAACCAAACGCCGAAAGGCTCGTCGAATTTTTGGTGGTATGAAAGTCTATCTCCTTGTTGATGAGTTCGTAACCATAGTGTACATACATGTGTAGACTTTAAGAGCTCCCAACTCTATATAAAGATGTAGATATTCACCTATTGTGTCATCCTCGACTAAGAGTACGACCTTCACACCAACCGACATCGGTTCCCAAAAATCTTTCAAAATGGAACCGAACGCCGAAAGGCTCGTCTAATTTTTGGAAGTGTGAGAGTCTATCTCCTTGTTGATGCGTCCATGACCACCATGCACAAGCACACGTAGACCCTAGGAGTTTCCAACCCTAGATGGGGATGTAGATATTCACCCATTGTGTCCAACCAAGAGTATGACTTTCACACCAACCGACATCGGCCCTAAAAAATTTTCAAAATGGAATCGAGCGCCGAAAGGCTAGTCGAATTTTTGGTAGTGTGAGAGTCTATCTCCTTGTTGATGCGTCCATAAAACCATAGTGTACATATATGTGTGAACCCTAAGAGTTCTTGACTCCATATAGGGATGTAGATGCTTAACCATTGTGTCATCCTCGACCAAGAGTACGACCCTCACATTGACCGACGTCAGTTCCCAAAAATTTTTCAAAATGGAACCGAACGTCGAAAGGCTTGTCGAATTTTTGGAGATGTGAGAGTCTATCTCCTTGTTGATGTGTCCATGACCATCGTGTAAACCCTAGGAGTTTTCAACTCCATATAAGGATGTAGATATTCACCCATTTTTGTCATCTTCGACCAAGAGTATGACTCTCACATCGACCAACATCGGTTCCCCCAAAATTTTTCCAAAAATGGAACCGTGGGCTGAAAGGCTCGTCAAATTTTGGTAGTATGAGAATCCATCTCCTTGTTGATGCATCCATGACCACCGTGTACATACACACGTAAACCCTAGGAGTTTCCCAACTCTGTATAGGGATGTAGATATTCACCCATTCTGTCAACCTCAACAAGAAGTATGACCCTCACATAAACCAATGACGGTTCCCCAAAAAGGTTTTCAAAATGGAATCGTGAGCCGAAAGGCTCGTCAAATCTTGGTAACCCGATGTGAGAGTCCATCTACTTGTTGATGCATAGTGCAATCATGCACATCATGAATGCACTCATACCCAATCAAGGTTTACCGCGAGGTAAGCCTAGGGTCATGATCCTAATTGTGAATTCAAAGTCTAACTTGTTATCATTTGCTCGTAGGATTTTATCCATACACATGGATGAATGGAGGGAGAAACAAGTGGGCCAAATGAACAAGAGGTTCGGATGGCCACCTTGAAGCGTAAATTCGATGAACTCCTAAATTTCATACATATGATGGTGAAGCGAGATGCAGAAATGGGAAACCATAAGAGAAAAGATGGCAAAAGCACCAACGGTGAAGTGTCGAAAGGACGTCCTCACATCAACATGGACCTACTGCCAAGGCCACCAACACCACCAAAACCTGAGGGGAGAGATTCCTAATTGAATCGTAAGATCAATGGCTTAGAGGAAAAGATTAGGCCCATGCAGGGCTTGAACTCTTTCGGGAACACAGACTTCTCTAGCATGTCTTGGTTCCCCAATACGACGATGCCACCCAAGTTCAAGGCCCCGGAATTCGAAAGGTACAATGGGAGAGGAGACCCTATGATCCACCTGTAAATGTATTACCGGAAGATGGCGCCATGTGCTGACAATGAACCGTTGCTGATTCAAACTTTCCAAGACACCCTGACAGGGCACATAGCCGAACGGTATTCAGAACTGAAGAAGATCTCCCATTAGAAGGAGTTGGCGGATGCCTTCCTAGCCCAGTATGGCTTTGACTCCTATATATCACCGGACCGGTTTGACTTTCAGAGAATGGAGAAGAAGAGCGACAATACTTTCAGAGAATACGCCCAGTAGTGGAAAGAAGTGGCGGCCCAGGCACGCCTTCCTCTAGACGAGAAGGAGATGATCAAGATCTTCGTTGACACTTTGAAGAACCCCTACTTTGACCAAGTGATAGGGCTGCAATTTCAATTCTTGTCAACCTAATTCTAGTTGGAGGGAGAATCGAGAATGCGGTGAAGACAAAGAGGATGGTGGACATGCTAGCCCTCATGGAATTAGTTGAGCAGATTGCAAAGAGGACCTTCGTAGAGAAAAATGAGGGGGGAGTTCAAGATGATAGCCAAGAACGACAGGAAATGGTAGAAGACTCTTCCATGTTATCAGCCAAGGTCAGTTCAGATAGCACAAGCTCCTAAGGTGCACAAGAGTTGAATGACCTACTTGGACTACTCAAGGGTGCCGTATTTGAGAGAAGTCAATGGAGGAACCTGAAGCAGCTACATCAAGATAGATGATGGTTCTTGAGAACATGTTACCAAGCCTGGATTAACCAAGAGCGAGCTAAGATGTGGATCACTTTCTTGTGAAAGCTTCACACAACTGTATCCAAACTTTCGAGAGGTTCACCTGATGTTGGGAATGCCACCCACGGAAGACAAAGCACAAGGAACCTATAAGGTTCAATCAGGTTCCTACTAACCCTCCTATATCCATGTTGAATAGTTTATTGCAATTTTGTACAAATTTTTTGAAATCTATACTTTTTCAAAATGTGCATAATAAAATGTAAAATCACAAAAGAATTTGTTTGAAATGCATGCATCCATGAGAGGGAAGAGTCAACCCCATAATTCCACTCATGGAAAATGAGGTGTCCAAGTAAGACTGCTATCCACTACTGAGAAAAAGTGGCATGTGTTCTCTGAACACCCATGCCTAAAACACTTTTTCTCAAACACATGAAGCACTTAACACTTTGCACATGATTCCCACTTTTCACGACCAATGTTGGTGTAATCCTAAACCGGTAGGTGACTAAAAGTTCTAGCTTCACTGACCAATTGATTGGATATGAAATGATGGAGGCATTGTTTCTACTATCCAAACAGTTTTACCGCTTGTAAACCTCGTTGATCCAAAGAATATATTTTTAAAGGAAATACACCTAGATTTATGAAATGGCACTTAAGCTCTCTAGGCTAAGAAGTTAGTACCCAGGATGACGGAAAAGACCTCTGTTCAACTATCCTCCCGCTTGTAGAAAAATGCCACTTTCTAACCAAGTTGAGCTTGTTCATTTTTCTTCTATGAAAAACCAGTCAAGGATTACCCCCCACACTGGGGTAAGTTAAATGGTTGTGAGAGCCTCATGCTAGGCAAAAGTGAACAAAGTGAGTAAATGAGATTTTCGAAGGAAACAAAGTCAATCAAGTGAATTCCCCAAAAAGAAAGGGGGAAAGAAGTCCAAAAACTGAAGAGAAAGTCTACCCAAGGAAAGCTAAACTTAGTGAATAGGAGAGTCTAGCGAAATGTTCAAATTGAGGACTAGGGTAGTGCTTAATGGAGTGAAATTCAAACGAAGAGTAATCCTTGACTTTAGGAAAACCCCTCAAGTAATTTCAAAGCCAAAATTATCCTCCCATAAGCCTAGGGGAATCAAAGCCTTACATTACGGTCCTTTGAAAGTCCTTCCTAACTGGGAGCGACTGCTTAGCCTAAAGAGCTTGTGCCAAGGAAACATCATGAAGTAATTTTGAGCTTTATATCCTTCGTTTCAAACACCCTTTTAACCCCAAGGCCACGTTACAAGCCAACAAAGACCTCACTGATCGTTGGTGATCGGTTGGTCATGTAGCAATGAACTTTTGGTCAAAAACTAGTAATGATGGAATCCAGATCACACACCTTCAAGAGGTCGCATCTCATAAAGGGCACTGCCCACTTTGCACCACGGCCTTCGAGCCTAACAAGAATGACTTCAATATTTGAAGCCTCACCCCAATTCAAAAGAGATAAAAGAAAAGCTCACTCAGAAAGCTCACAGGGTAATGCCAAACAGATTAACCCGATAGATCACGCTTTCCATTCTCGGTAAGGGATGGTTATTAAGCAAAGACACCCATTAACTGTAAAGGAAACAAGGCTTTGCCTAGCCTCTCTCAGACGATGCATGCATTCGAAAAAAATTTCAAAAGATTATACTCTTTAATGATTTTCCAAGAATAAAAAAAAAAAATAAATAAAATTTTTGAAATGATTTTCGAAAAAACAGTCCTCGAAATCTTGAACGAGGAAAATTTTTTAAAGAGGGATTTGTGTAGAATTGCAACAACCTATGAAATTCATTTCGCCCTCTGAACCACCAGTCAAGCCACTGGCCCAAAAACCCTGAAAGATGTTGAGCACTTTCTCCCTAGACTCTTTTCAAATAGCATGCCTTGACCAGAAAATGCCCAAACACAATCCCATACACTGGCTTTGGTCGAAAGTTGTCCAAAAGAAAACGAAGGCCAAGCCCCGGTCTCAACCTTGATATTGGGGCAATTTTTCCTTTTTCGTTCTACCAAGCCGTGAGTGGTATTGAAAGGTTTCAAAAAATTGGAAGGAAATCTCTCATCATAGACACACTCAGTAGACACGGAGGTCGATACTGAGGCAGATTTCTAGGCCACTGAAGATCTACATCATCCAGGAGAATGGACACCTATTGCAGAACCTCCCAAATCGGTGACAGTATTGAAGCCTGGGAATAAGAGATTCTGAATAGCAATGCGAGAAAGGTTTCAGAAAGAGAAATGAGACCTGAATTGGAAAAAACGTGAGAAAGACCTTTGATTTGTCCATGGGTCTCACCATTGATTTTATTGTGCCACACTAGGGCAATTTTTCCATCAACAGAAAAATTGGAAGACAAACCAGAGATCAAGAGAAGACTACCACCATCAAGAATGTGATGAAAGAATCAAAGGCTTGACTAAACGGATCGAAGATTGAGAAAGTGTCGTCCGACCAAGTGATCAAGAGCATCAGACGGACCGACCAGATGAGCTAATGACCAAGAGCGTGTTGTCAGCATCGAGAAAATCGGAAAAGTTAAGAAGCAGCCAAGGAATGTCTCACGATTGAATTTGACAACACACTATGGCAAATTTTTCGAAAGGGGTTTTGAAAAATCTTGAAAGAGAAGTGGCTCAAGACTCGGGCGGCTGTCTCGATCTAGGGTAAAGGGGACAAAAATGGAAATTTGGATTTTGCATCGACGCGTGTGATTCCACACTGGGACAAATTTTTCGGTAAACTGAAAAACTGTGAAGAAGAGCTGGTTCGAGACTTGGGCAGTCAGTTTGGACCAAACCAAGAAGTAAGTGCATGAAGAGTTTGGAAACTTATACCGATCAAGATAATGCCATATTGGGGCAAAATTTTTCCATTTTCGCGAAGCTGGAAAAATCGTTGGTGACATCATATGCTGGGGCAATTTTTTCATGTCTGGAAAAACTATAAGACCCAAATATTTGTTGAACTAGGCCTTGTGCAGGAGTAAGACCTAGAATTTGTTGAAATGGGCCTCGTGGAGGAGTAAGACCCAGGATTTGATGGAAATGGGCCTCGTGAAGGAGTAAGACCCAATGATGATGAAATGGGCCTCGTGAGTGAGTAAGACCCGATGATGATAGAAATGGGCCTCTTGAATGTATAAGACCCAACCCTCTGATGTTTCGAATCTGCAGCTAACCTACGTGGTAGCTAAGCCAAAAGTATGGGATGCGAGTGCACTTCGACCAAACAGATAGAGCAACAACCACCTCAATGGAGCTCACATGGCGTTTAAAGCACACAAAGCCAAAGTCCCTAAGAAATGGACCACATGGAGCGCCACCACTAGCGACAAACCCAAGAAGGGGGAGCTAAATTCACATGACCCCAAGTCTACCTCAGGTCTTTCTTAAGATCTGACCCTCAATGTTCATGCATTCACAAGAATCCAAGGCATGAGGATCAGCGATGATCTCCGCTACCATTGCCTCGGTGAGACATCTGCAAAAAAGGGCAACAAGCAATCCAAGAGTCAAGAAAATCAGGTATATCTCATACTCAAAGAAAAAAAGAGAAAGAACACACAATGATCAAATTTATACAAATAGAAGAAACCAATTTTTCCTCGATCGTTTGGATGAATTTCCAAACCGGGTCTAATTACCCAATTGAGATTTGACAAAGTGTCAAATCCCAATTTTTCCCCGACCGTTTGGATGAATTTCAAAACCGGGTCTGATTACCCAATTGCGATTTGACAAGCGTCAAATCCCAATTTTTCCCCGACCGTTTGGATGAATTTCCAAACCGGGTCTGATTATCCAATTGAGGTTTGACAAGTTTCAAATCCCAATTTTCCCCGACCGTTTGGATGAATTTCCAAACCGAGTATGATTACCCAATTGCGATTTGACAAATGTCAAATCCCAATTTTTCCCCGACCGTTTGGATGAACTTCCAAATCGGGTCTGACCACCCAATTGAGATTTGTATAAATTCCAAATCCCAATTTTCCCCGACCGTTTGGACAAAATTCCAAACCTGGTCTAATTACCCAATTGAGATTTGTGTAAATTCCAAATCCCAATTTTCCCCGACCGTTTGGATGAATTTCCAAATCGGGTCTGACCACCCAATTGCGATTTGACAAAGTGTCGAATCACAATTTTTCCCCGACCGTTTGGATGAACTTCCAAACCGGGTCTGATCACCCAAATTGAGGTTTTGTGTAAATCCCAGACCTCAATTTTCCCTGATCATTTGGATGAATTTCCAAACCGTTGGATTACCCAAGTTGAGGATTTGTGTAAATCCCAGACCTCAACTTTCCCCGACCGTTTGGATGAATTTCCAGATTGGGTCCGATACCCAAATTGAGGTTTTGTATAAATCCCAGACCTCAATTTTCCCCGATCATTTGGATGAATTTCTGGACCGGGTTCGATACCCAAGTTGAGGTTTTGGGTAAATCCCAGACCCCAATTTTCCGCGACCGTTTAGATGAATTTCCAAACCGTTGGATTACCTAAGTTGAGGTTTTGTGTAAATCCCAGACCTCAATTTTCCCCAACCATTTGGATGAATTTCCAAACCGTTGGATCACCCAAATTGAGGTTTTGTGTAAATCCCAGACCTCAATTTTCCCCAACCGTTTGGATGAATTTCCAAACCGTTGGATTACCCAAGTTGAGGTTTTGTGTAAATCCCAGACCTCAACTTTCCCCGACCATTTGGATGAATTTCCAGACCGGCTCCGATACCCAAGTTGAGGTTTTGTGTAAATCCCAGACCTCAACTTTCCCCGACCATTTGGATGAATTTCCAGACTGGGTCCGATACCCAAATTAAGGTTTTGTGTAAATCCCAAACCTCAATTTTCCTTGACTGTTTTGGTTGAATTTCTGGACCGGGTCCGATACCAAAATTAAGGTTTTGTGTAAATCCTAGACCTTAATTTTCCCCGACCGTTTGGATGAATTTCCAAACCGTTGGATTACCCAAGTTGAGGTTTTGTGTAAATCCCAGACCTCAACTTTCCCTGACCGTTTGGATGAATTTCTAGACCGAGTCCGATACCCAAATTGAGGTTTTGTGTAAATCCCAGACCTCAATTTTCCCCGACCGTTTGGATGAATTTCCGGACCGGGTCCGATACCCAAATTGAGGTTTTGTGTAAATCCCAGACCTTAATTTTCCCCGACCATTTGGATGAATTTCCAAACCATTAGATTACCCAAATTGAGGTTTTGTGTAAATCCCAGACCTCAACTTTCCCCGACCGTTTGGATTCAGGATTCCAAACCATTAGACCACCCGATTTGAGATTTGGATAGTCTCTAAACCCAAATTACTCCCGGCATGTTTGGACTCAGGATTTCCAAACTGTCGAATTACTCCAAATTGAGATTTGGACAAATTTTAAATCCCAATTTTCCCAAACTGTTTAGAAGAATTTCCAAACCAAGTCAGATTTGTCTATATTTCAAGGCCCATCCGAATCCCAAACCCAATTAAAGTATTTCCTAAGTTTGTGTAAATCCCAAATTTAGCCTATACTTTTCAAAATTTCTACTCCCGCCAAAGGCACGCATATGGCGACGTATCTCAGAAGGCCGAACAGATTCCCGGAGCGCGAGATCTGAACTAGAAAAGAAAGCAGAAGTAGGAAAAATGGAGTTTTGGGAGAAAACCTAGACTCTAAAACCCACCTTCGACTTTTGACCCATGTGTCAAACGATTGAGAGTCAGCGCATCTAACAAAGAGTGACATGCAAACCGAGGAAGATTTTTCGCAGAACCTGAGGATGGGCACGAAAACCGAGAAAATCTCAGAGGGCAAAAATCGAGTCATTTATTCTTTGTCCGGCATTCCTTGTGCCAAGAAACGCCAAACAAAGAAGGGGCAACTGTCATAATCCTATTTTTACCTTCGGGATTTTCTTGGGTGTTGGCAGGCAAAACGAGGCTACCCGAACTGAGCCGGCCTGATCCGATGAAGGCTCGCCGCATCAAAATAACCTTAAGATGGGGTCCAAAGCGTTTGACCAAGTTTGACCAAGTTTGACCAGGGTTGGCCGAGGTTTGACCAAGCCGGTCTGACCCGATTAGGGCCCACCACATCAAAGGAACCTCGAGACGGAGTCCCGGAGCACATTTCGTAGAGTTCGGGAAGGTTTGACCAACTTTGACCAAGTTTGACCTAGGCATTGACCGGACCAAAAACTGGATTGAGCTGATCGTTTCCTAAACATTGGATAGATCATGTTGAGAGCTTCGATTCGATACTTTACGGGTAGAAAATGGACGAAAAACGAGAGAGTTATGGTCAAAACCGTGAAAATCGGTCCAACACTTAGCCAAATTTTGCTAAGTATTGTTGACAAAACAGCATATTTGAGAGGCAGTGTTTACGCATAGATTCTTTCTGGCTTGCAATGATTTGGTCTGCGAGTTGAAACCTTTAAGCAAGAGGGTTACTTCAGCTACAATGTGCAACTCTCGGATCGTTAAGAGCTCCTCCGGTCAAGCTGAAATCTCGATCAGAAAATGACCCCCCGACATGAGAAACATTCCAACGGCCTCCAAAATCGCCCTTGAAAATCAGGTTCGAAAACTATGCGGTGCACGAATTCGCTACGTAGCGGATAAGAACGAGCTACAGTACCCGCGCACCATGGTGGCGCGCGGCATGCTACAGTGACGCGTGAGATTTGAGAATTTCGCTTATAAAATGCACCCCCCCTCCCTTGGTGCTTGGTCTGAAGTTCCTAGGCATTTTTAGGTTAGTTTTTAGGTGGAAAGTGGGTTTTGGGGTCCTTCTTTGGGGGTTTTTGGGTAGTTTTTAGAGTGAGAGGCACTTATTTTGGTAACCTCTCTCTCTAACCTCTCTTCATCCTCCACCTTGCTCTCTCTCTCTCTTCACTCTCTCTCTTTCTTTGGTGGAAGTGACTAGTGATGATCCCAAAAATGGGAAGGGATTCACAAGGATCTACTTTGTTTATTTTCTTTAAGTTCATTTGTGCTTTATTTATGTTCTTTAAGTTCATTTATTGCTTTATTTATATTCTTCTAGTTCATTTATTGTTTTATTTATGTTCTTCAAGTTCATTTATTTCTTTATTTATGTGTTTTAAATTCATTTATCGCTTTATGCTTTAAGTTATTTGTTACTTTCACTTATTGCTTTAAGTTTATTCATTGCTTTCATTTATAGCTTGTCATAACCCCATTTTTACCCCCGGGATTTTCTTAGGTGTCAACATGCAAAACGAGGCAGCCCGAACCAAGCCGGCCTGATCCGACGAGGGCTTGCCACATCAAAATAACCCCGAGACGAGGTCCGGAGCATATTCCTCAGAGTTTAGGAAGGTTTGACCAAGTTTAACCAGGGTTGACCAAGGTTTGACCAAGCCGGTCTGATCCGATTAGGGCCCACCACATCAAAGGAACCTCGAGACAGAGTCCCGGAGCACATTTCCTAGAGTTCGGGAAGGTTTGACCAACTTTGACTAAGTTTGACCAAGATTGACCAAGTTTGACCAAGATTTGACCGAGGCATTGACTGGACCAAAAACTGGATTGGGCTGACCTCCCCCTAACCATTGTGTAGAGCATGTCGAGAGTTTCGATTTGATACTTTACGGGTCAAAAACGGACGAGAAACGAGGGAGTTATGGGTAAAACCGTGAAAATCGGTCCAACACTTAGCCAAATTTTGCTATGTGAGGTGGACAAAACAACCTATTTGAGAGACAGTATTTGTGCGCAGATTCTTTCCGCCTCACAACGACTTGGTCCGTGAGCTGAAACCCTTAAGTAAGAAGGTTACTTCAGCTACAACACGCAACTCTCGGATCGTCAAGAGCTCCTCCAGTCAAGCCAGGATCTTGATCAGAAAATGACCCGTTGGCATAAGGAACATTCCAACGGTCTCTAGTTGCAAGATCATATCTTGCGAACCCAAGTTCGCCTTAGTACAAGGCCTATACTTTTAGAAAGTAGGTAGCACAAGTTTTCCGGTGACACCAAGGTCGCCGAAATCCGACATCGGGAGCTATATCTACCACACGCACGAAAACTGATCGATGAAATAACGCTAAGCTGAAAATTTCGTAGTTTTCCCCTCGACGATGTCATGCTCGCGCACAGAGTCTTCTTGACTCACAACGAGTTGACCCGCGAGCCCGGTTGCATTGGAAAGAAGACATGTTTAGACACAGCGTGGAACTCTTGGATCGTCAAGATTTTTCCCGGTCTAGCCGGAATCTTTGTCGGAAAAATGCCCTCCGATGGACCAAAAACACTCTGGTGGCCTCTGTTTGCGAGACCGTATTTCTCCAACCCAAGCTCGGCTTCCCGCAAGTCCAAAACTTTAAGGGAAAGGGTAGCGTAAGCTTTCTGACGGTACCAAGAGTGTCGAAAACCGACGTTGGGAGCTAGGTCAACCGTGCGCGCAAACTGGGATAAGAAATAAGAAAAGACGTGCTGGAAATCTGACGTGTTTTTCCTCCCGGACAACCGCCTTCGCGCACAGATTCTTCTTGACTTGCAACGAGTTGATCTGTAAGCCCAGATGCATTAGAAAGATTACAACTCCAGCTACGACGTGGAACTCTCGATTCGCCGGTGGCTTTCCCCGTTTAGCCGGAATCTTCACCGGAAAAATGCGAAAAAATAGCTCCGGCATCCCGACTTCCGGGAGCCATAACGTTTTCGTCCAAACTCCGATTCATGCAAACTTGGTATCGTTGGAAAGAAGACGTTGAAAGCTTTCCGAACATATGCCGCATGACCCATTTTGAGCACCAGACGGCCCCCGAAACTGCCCCCGAAAATCGGGTCAGAAAAGGGTACACGCGCAAAAATCGAGGAGGATTCGGAAGGGGGGCTGCATGGTGGATAAGATCGCCACGTGGCGGGGGGTACGACTCGTGCGGTATCATCACGCGCCGCGCGAAACGTGCCACTCCGCCTATAAAAGAAACCCCCCCCCCCCCACTTCAGGTGCGATTTTGCTCAGCTCTAGGCCTCTTTGAGCGTTAGAATAGGCAGAAATAGGGGTTTTGGGAGTCCTTAGAAGGGGTTTTAGGTAGTTTTTAGAGTGAGAGACTCCTCTCTAGGTACTCTCTCTCTCTCTAAGCTTTTTCTCTCTCCTCTCTCCTATCTTTTTTCTTCCTTTTTAGTGGAGGTGACTAGTGATGATCCCTAAAATGGGAAAGGATTCACAAGTATCCACTTTTATTTATGCTTCTTAGTTCATTTATGCTTTATTTATGTTCTTTTAGTTCATTTATGCTTTATTCATGTTCTTCTAGTTCATTTATTGCCCTATTTATGTTCTTCAAGTTCATGTATTGCTTTATTTATATGCTTTAAGTTATTTATTGCTTTCATTTATGGCTTTGAATATATTTATCGCTTTATTTTCAGTTACTACGTACTTGTGAATATTATATTGTGATTATCCCCTCTCCTCGTGTGTTTGGGTATGACGAACCCGAGTGGCTTTGGTGGATTATATAAGCCCTCTATGACGCCTTAACAACCATGTTAGCCCACAAGGTATTTGACCCAAGAGCACGCCCCCTTGTTTAAATACCGTCATTTACCACTTTACTACGTTATGAATATTTACTTTCTTCCCCTTTTTCCCCGTGTAAATGGGTGTGAAAATCCCAATTGGTCGTGGTGGATTATGTAAGACCTTAATGAGGCATTAACCACCACATAATTCTATAAGGCATTGGACCCACAAAAATCCCTTGCTTTAAATTCCATCATTGCT
>BKZX01022016.1:25880-36685 GCA_014362285.1 Fagus crenata
AAACCCCTTTTCAAAATGATTTTTCATCACATAAGTCCTATTTGGCCTCGAAGGTTTAGGTAAGTCTTTCAATAGCACTAATCCTTCGTGCAAGCCTGAGAGGCATTGAATTCCCTTCTAGATTGCTTTATTTTATTCATGTAAATCCTAAGGTGGTATCGAGATTCGAGTAAGAGTTTCAATAGCATTGAATCTCGGCCCCACAAGGTCTTGACCCTTTCCTTAAATTCATTAATATTTGTTATAAATTACATTTTGTCATTGCGATTAAGTGTTACATTTATGTCATCCCATTTTTGTCATTCCTATGATGTATTCATCTCATACTCATGATTAATGCGCTGCGAACATGCCATGATCATTCCATACTTATTAGAACTATTTTCGGTAATTTATGCGCTGCAAACATGCCATGATTACTTGCTTGCTTGTTTATTCGCTTTGATATAAATGTGATTAAAATACACTTTGCCATGAAAACTTTAAAAAGAGTGAACATGATAATGTGAGCATTAGAAATGAAGTTGGTGCAACCCAAGGGCTACGGCTCGCCCTGGCTTTTGGGACACCATGGTATGAGTCCTTTACATGGGGGCGTGGCTGATACGTGCTTTTGTGTAAGGGATTCTACACGTTCTAACTCCCATAAGACCATGGTCTAAAATTCCTCAAAGTGTGAATTAATCATCCAAAACCCCGCCATTTGACCGACCGCTTTGCTCTTGGAAATCAAGGGTAAAGAGATCCCAAATATGGCATCAAAAACATTAATTGTTTGTCCCGGTACTAGGTGTTAGGATTTCAAGTATATCCTACCTCCAAACTGCCCGGAAATTTAAAAGATACAAAGATAAGAGACGGTGAAATAAAGAGTCTAATCAAAACCAAATAAGGTCAAATTGCATTTGCCACTCTTGGCATATTGCACGACTGAATTTGGAACATTTGTTCATAATTAAAACCAACAAACCTAGGCTTAGCAAATAAAAGGGAACACTAGAAGGGAGGTAACCGTTTTTAACGGATGTCGTGGGGTGCCTAACACTTTCCCCACACATAAGCAAACCCCCAAACCCATCTCTGGTTTAAGACCATTTTGTTTTAAATGTCTAAATAAGATAAAATTTATTAGACATAAGTGCCCAATCAAAACTTAAATTTCCCATGATTGGTGGCGACTCCAAACTTGTGCTCACACGCACACATGTACACATGTTCCCCCCC
This sequence comes from Fagus crenata, assembly GCA_014362285.1. NCBI lineage: Eukaryota > Viridiplantae > Streptophyta > Magnoliopsida > Fagales > Fagaceae > Fagus > Fagus crenata. The sequence continues at coordinate 27,105 of BKZX01022016.1, forward strand.
ACACACACGACTCATATCTCGAAACGGAAAAGATATAGAGATCACACACACACTCGCCAAATGGGGGTCGGGTGTCATAACCCCATTTTTACCCCGGGATTTTCTCGGGTGTCGGCACGCAAAAAGAGGCAGCCCGAACCAAGCCGGCCTAATCCAACGAGGGCTTGCCACATCAAATAACCTCAAAATGGGGTTTGGGGCACATTCCCCAAAAAACCGACCAAGTTTTCCCAAGGTTGACCAAGGTTTGACCGAGGTTTGACCGAGCCATTTCTGACCCAACTAGGGCCCGCTATGCCCAAAAACCCTCAAAACGTTACCCAGGACACATTCCCCAAAGTTCGGAGAGCTTTGACCGAGTTTGACTAAGGTTGACCAAGTTTGACCAAAGTTTGACCGAATCGATGACTGGACCAAAAGCTGAATCGAACTGACCACCCCTTGACCAATGCGTGGAGCATGATGAGAGCTTTGATTCGATACTTTACGGGCCAAAAACGGACAAGAAATGAGGGAGTTATGGTCAAAACTGTGAAAAAACGGTCCAACACTTAGACAAATTTTGCTAAGTGTTGTGGACAAAACAGCCTATTTGGGAGGCAACATTCGCACGTAGATTCTCTCCGACCCGCTGCAACTTGGTCCACAAGCTGAGACCCTTAAGCAAGAGGTTTTCTTCAGCTACCACACGCAACTTTCGGATCGTCAAGAGCTCCTCCGGTCAAGCCGGAATCTTAGTCAGAAGATGACCCCTTGGCATAAGGAACATTCCAACGGCCTCTGTTTGCAAGATCATATCTTGCGAACCCAAGCTTGCCTCTGTGCAAGGCCTATACCGTTGAAAAGAAGGTAGCGCAAGCTTTCCGAAGATACCAAGATCGTCGAAATCCGATATCGGGAGCTACGTCTACCACGCGCGTAAAAACAGGCCGACGAAATAAGGCTGTGATGAAATTTCCGGAATTTTCCCACCGACGTTGCCACGCTTGCGCACAGAGTCTTCCTGACTCGCAATAAGTTGATCTGCAAGCCCGGGCACGTTGGAAAGAAGACACTCATGCAGGAAGTGGAACTCTCGGATCTCCAAGATTTTACCGGGTCTAACCGGAATCCCGATCGGAAAACTGTCCTCAAACGGACCAAAAACACCCCGGCGGCCCTTGTTCGCGGAACCATATCTCGCGAACCCAAGCTCGGATTCCTGCAAATCCCAAACCTTGCAAAAGTAGGCAGCGCGAGCTTTCCGACGGTACCAAGAACGTCGAAATCCGACATCGGGAGCTAGGTCAAATACGCGCGCGAACTGGGACAAGATTTAAGAAAAAACGCGTTGGGAACAAAACGCATTTTTCTTCCCAAATAGCCGCCTTCGCGCGCAGAGTCTTCTCTACTCACAACAAGTTGATCCGCGAGCCTGGGTGCGTTGGAAAGATAACGACTCCAGATACGACGTGGAACTCTCGGTTCACCGGTAGCATCCCCCGTTTGATCGGAATCTTCACCGGAAAAACGCGCAAAAACAGCTCCGATACCCCGACTTCCAGGAGCCATAACTCTCTCATCCAAACTCTGATTCGCTCAAACTTTATACCGTTGGAAAGTAGACGTCGAGAGCTTTCCGACGATATGCTGCATGACCCATTTTGAGTACCAGAAGGCCTCCAAAACTGCCCTCGAAAATCAGATCAAAAAAGGGTACGCGCGCAAAAACCGAGGAGGATTCGGTGGGGAGCTGGCGTGGCAGATAAGACTGCCACGTGGCAGCTGTACGACTCGCGTGGGACCATACCGCGCGGCGCGTGATGGTCCCGCGCTAGGCGTGCACGCTCCCCTATAAAACCAGCACCCCTCCCCTCACTTCAGCACACTTTTTGCTCGGGCACTAGGCCTTCCAGAACGTAGAATAGGCAGAGAAATAAGGGTTTAGGGGTTTAGGAAGGGCTTTTGGGTAGTCTTAGAGTGAGAGACTCCTCTCTAGGTACTCTCTCTCTCTAAGCTCTTTCTCTCTCCTCTTTTCTCTCTCTTTTTGTTTTCTTTCCTTAGTGGAGGTGACTAGTGATGATCCCTAAAATGGGAAGAGATTCACAAGGATCCACTTGTATTTATGCTTTCTAGTTCATTTATGTTCTTTTTTTATGCTTTTTAGTTCATACATGTTCCATTTATGCCCTCCTAGTTCATTTAATGTCTCGTTATTGTTTTATCTACATACTTTTAGTCATTCATTGCTATTATTTGTAGATCTGAATAAATTTATCGCTTTATTTATATTTACTACGTACTTGCGAATATTATATTGTGATTATTCCTTCCCCCGTGTTTTAGTACGGCAAATATTGAGTAGCTTTGGTGGAGTGCGTAAGACCTCTAATGAGGCCGTAACAACCATGTTAGTCTACGAGGTATTTGACCTGAAAAATACATCCCCATGTCTAAATAAGTAGATTATCGCTTTATTTACATTTACTACGTACTTGTGAATATTATATTGTGATTATCCCTTCCCCCGTGTTTTAGTACGGCAAATATTGAGTAGCTTTGGCGGAGTGCGTAAGACCTCTAATGAGGCCGTAACAACCATGTTAGTCTACGAGGTATTTGACCCGAAAAATACATCCCCATGTCTAAATAAGTAGATTTATCGCTTTACTTACATTTACTACGTACTTGTGAATATTATATTGTGATTATCCCTTCCCCCTGTCGACACCGGCGGAAAATCCCTTCTTCTAAAGTTAAGAAGTTTTCCTTTTTTGTTTTCCTAGATACCGACCCCCATTTGGCGAGTGTTGTGTGTGCTCTCTATCTCTTTTTCGTTTCGAGATATGAGTTGTGTGTGTGTGTGGGAACTTGTGTATGTGTGTGCGTGTGAGCACAAATTTCGAGTCGCCACCAACCATGGGAAATTTTAAGGTGTGATTGGGCACCTATGTCTAATAGATTTTACCCTATTTAGACATCTAAAACTAAATGGTCTTGAACCAGAGATAGGTTCGAGGGTTTGCTTATGCGTGGGGAAGGTGTTAGGCACCCCACGACATCCGTTTAAGAAAACGGTTACCTCCTTCCTAATGTTTTCTTTTATTTGCTAAGCCTAAGTTGTTGGTTTTAATTATGAACAAATGTCCCAAATTCGGTCGAGCAATATACCAAGAATGGCAAATGCAATTTAACCTCATTTGGTTTTGATAAGACTCTTTATTTCACCGTCCCTTTTATCTTTGTATTTTTTAAATTTCCGGGCATTTCGGTGGTAGGATGTACTTGAAATCCTAACACCTAGTGCCGGGACAAACAATTAATGTTTTTGGTGCCATATTCGGGATCTCTTTACCCTTGATTTCCAAGAGTAAAGCGGTCCGTCGAATGGCGGGGTTTTGGATGATTAATTCACACTTTGGGGAAGTTTAGACCATGATCCTATGGGAGTTAGAACGTATAGAATCCCTTACACGAAAGCACGTACCAGCCACGCCCCCATGTAAAGGACTCATACTATGGTGTCCAAAAGCCAGGGCGAGCCGTAGCCCTTGGGTTGCACCAACTTCGTTTCTAACGCCCACATTACCATGTTTACTCTTTTTAAAGTTTTCATGGCAAAGTGTGTTTTAATCACATTTTATATTAAAGCGATAAACAAGCAAGCAAAGTATCAAGACGGTAAATTCACAGCACATAAATTACAAGAAATAAGTCTAACAAGTACAGGATGATCATGGCATGTTCGCAGCACATTAATCATAAAGAGAAATAAATCAACTGAGTAATCACGGCATGGTTGTAGCACATAAATTACCACAATGACAGATATGGGATGATCATGGCATGTTTGCAGCACATAAATCATGAGAATGAATGATGATGATGAATATGGGTTGACATAAATATGACGCTTAATCACAAAGTGTAATTTATGACAACGTGGGAATTTTTAGGGAAAGGGTCAAGACCTCATGGGGTCGGGATTCGATGCTATTGAAAGACTTACTCGGATCCCGACACCACCATAGGATTTACATGAACGAACCAAACAATCTAAAAAGAGGATTTCAATGCCTTTTCGGGCTTACACAAAGGATTAGCGCTATTGAAAGACTTACCTAAACCTTCGATGCCTAATAGGACTTAAATGAGAAAATCTATTTGAAAACGGGGTTTCAATGCCTTTTCGGGCTTACACGAAGGGTTGGTGCTATTGAAAGACTTATCCAAACCTTCGACGCCAAATAGGACTTAAATGAGAAAATCTATTTGAAAACGGGGTTTCAATGCCTTTTCGGGCTTACACGAAGGGTTGGTGCTATTGAAAGACTTGTCCAAACCTTCGACGCCAAATAGGACTTAAATGAGAAAATCTATTTGAAAACATGGGGTTTCAATGCCTTTTCGGGCTTACACGAAGGGTTAGCGCTATTGAAAGACTTACCTAAACCTTCGATGCCAAATAAGCCTTAAATGAGAAAATCTATTTGAAAACATGGGGTTTCAATGTCTTTTCGGGCTTACACGAAGGGTTAGCGCTATTGAAAGACTTACCTAAACCTTCGATGCCAAATAGGACTTATATGAGAAAAATCATTTTGAAAACATGTTTGCAATTTACGGGTCCAACGCCTCATGGATTTACATGGGGTTTAGTGCTATTGAAAGACTTACCTAAAACCGCCAATACCGTTCGATATTTTCATGCCCGAATCAAAATAATGATGGATGAACAATATTTACAACAACGTAGTAAATAATGGCGAGAAATTTAGAGCATAACGGGAAGCAATAAATTAATGGAATTTATAAGGAGGGAATCTTGTGGGTCCAATGCCTATGGGATTACGTGGTGGTTAATGCCTCTTTGAGGTCTTACATAGCCCACCACGACCAATCGGGATTATCACGCCCAAATCACAAAGGGAAAAATGGGGAGAATGACAATATTCACAATATAATATCCACAACGTAGTAAATGTAAATAAAGCGATAAATGACAATATTTACACATGGGGATTTTTAATGGGTCCAATGCCTATGGAATTACATGGTGGATAAAGCCTCTTTGAGGTCTTACATAATCCACCACGACCAATCGGGATTATCACGCCCAAATCACAAAGGGGAAAAATGGGGATATTCACAATATTCGCAATATAATATCTACAACGTAGTAAACGTAAATAAAGCGATAAATGACAATATTTAAACATGGGGGATGTATTTTTCGGGTCAAATACCTCGTAGGCTAACAAGGTTGTTGCGGCCTCGTTAGAGGTCTTACGCAACTGAGCCAAAGCTACTCAATATTTGCCGTACTAAAACACAAGGAAAAGGGGATATTCACAACAAATATTCACAAGTGCGTAGAAATGTAAATAAAGCGATAAATGACGGTATTTAAACATGAGGGATGTATTTTTCAGGTCAAATACCTCGTAGGCTAACAAGGTTGTTACGGCCTCGTTAGAGGTCTTACGCAACTGAGCCAAAGCTACTCAATATTTGCCGTACTAAAACACAAGGGGCCAGTGTATTTTTCGGGTCAAGACCTCGTGGGCTAACATGGTTGTCACGGCCTCGTTAGAGGTCTTACGCGAGCCGCCAAAGCCACTCAATATTGCCGTACTAAAACACACCGGGGAAAGGGGGGGGGGAATCACAACAATATATATATATTCACAAGTACGTAGTAAATGTAAATAAAGCGATAAATGACTAGAAAATGTAAATAAAGCGATAAATGACTAGAAAATGTAAATAAAGCAATAAATAGACTAGGAAAAATAAATAAAGCAATAAATAGACTAGAAAATGTAAATAAAGCGATAAATGACTAGAAAATGTAAATAAAGCAATAAATAGACTAGGAAAAATAAATAAAGCAATAAATAGACTAGAAAACGTAAATAAAGCGATAAATGACTAAAAAATGTAAATAAAGCAATAAATAGACTAGGAAAAATAAATAAAGCAATAAATAGACTAGGAAAAATAAATAAAGCAATAAATAGACTATAAATGAACTAAAAAGCATAAATAGAACATAAATGAACTAAAAGAACATAAATAAAACAATAAATGAACTTAAAGAACATAAATAAAACAATAAATAAACAAAAAGAAAGAAAAAAAAAGAGAAGGGGGAGGATGAGGAGAGGTTAGAGAGAGAGGCACCTAAGTAGATGCTTCTCACTCTAAAAACTCCCTAAAAACCCCCCAAAGAAAGACCCCAAACCCCTATTTTATGCCTAAAAACTACCTAAAACACCTAAGAAACTCAAAAAATGGCCTAAAGCTCGGACCCAGCGCTGAGGGGAGGGGGGTCGCATTTTATAGACGGATTTGCGCGCTGGGCGCGCAATGATCACGCGCCGGGCGTAGTTTTTTGACCCAATTTTCGAAGGCAATTTTGGAGGCCTTCTGGTACTCAAAATGGGTCATGCAGCATATCGTCGGAAAGCCCCAGATGTCTACTTTCCAGGAAAAATAAGTTTGCATGGATCAGAGTTCGGAGGAAAGAGTTATGGCTCCCGGAAGTCGGGTCGTCTGAGCTATTTTTTTGTGCTTTTCCGGTGAAGATTCCGGTCAATCGGGGGATGCTACCGGCGAACCGAGAGTTCCACGTCGTAGCTGGAGTCTTCATCTTTCCAACGCACCCGGGCTTGCGCGAATCCGAGCTTTGGGTTCGCGAGATATGGTTCCGCGAACAGAGGCTGCCGGGGTGTTTTTGGTCCGTTTGAGGATAGTTTTCCGATCAGGATTCCGGTTAGGCCTGGTAAAATCTTGGCGATCCGAGAGTTCCACGTCGTGCATGAGTGTGTCTTCTTTCCAACGCACCCGGGCTTGTGGATCAACTTGTTGCGAGTCAGGAAGACTCTGCGCGCAAGCGTGGCAACGTCGGTAGGAAAGTTACGGAATTTTCAGCACAGCCTTATTTCATCGGCCTGTTTTCACGCGCGTGGTAGACGTAGCTCCCGATGTCGGATTTCGACGATCTTGGTATCGTCGGAAAGCTTGCGCTACCTACTTTTCAATGGTACAGGCCTTGCGCAGAGGCGAGCTTGGGTTCGCAAGATATGATCTTGCGAACAGAGGCTGTCGGAATGTTCCTTATGCCAAGGGGTCATCTTCTGACTGAGATTCCGGCTTGACCAGAGGAGCTCTTGACGATCCGAAAGTTGCGTGTGGTAGCTGAAGTGAACCTCTTGCCTAAGGGTCTTGGCTCGCAGACCAAGTTGCAGCGGGTTGGAGAGAATCTTTGCGCAAACGTTGCCTCCCAAATAGGCTGTTTTGTCAACAACACTTAGCAAAATTTGGCTAAGTGTTGGACCGCTTTTTCACAGTTTTGACCATAACTCCCTCGTTTCTTGTCTGTTTTTGGCCCGTAAAGTGTCGAATCGAAGCTCTCATCATGTTCTTCAGAATGGTCAAGGAGCGGTCAATTCGATTCAGCTTTCGGTCGGGTCCACGGTCCGGTCAAACCTTGGTCAAACTTGGTCAACCTTGGTCAAACTTGGTCAAACTTGGTCAAAGCTCACCGAAGTCCGGGAAATGTATCCCGGACCACGTTTTGAGGATTTCTAGGTATATTGGACTCAAGTCAGGTCAGAAATGGCTTGGTCAAACCTCGGTCAAACTTGGTCAACCCTGGTCAAACTTGGTCAACTCTTGTCGAATTTGGTCAAACCTCCTCAAACTTTGGGAGAGGTGCTCGGGGTAGCATCCTGGGGTCATTTTGAAATGACGGGTCCCCGTTAGGTTTGTCCAGCCTGGTCCGGGCTGTCCCGTTTTGCGCGCCGACACCCGAGAAAATCCCGGGGGTAAAAATGGGGTTATGACAGTTGCCCCTTCTTTGTTTGGCGTTTCTTGGCACAAGGAACGTCGGATAAAGAATAAATGACTCGATTTTTGCCCGCTGGAATTTTCTCGATTTTCGTGCCTGTCCTCAGGTACTGCGAAAAATCTTCCTCAGTTTGCGTGTCACTCTCTGTCAGACGCGCTGACTCTCAACTGGTTGACACACGGGTCAAAAGTCAAGGTAGGTTTCAGATTCTTGGTTTTCCCTCAAAACTCCATTTTTCCTACTTTTGCTTTTTCTTCTAGCTCAGATCTCGCGCTCCGGAAGTCCGTTCGCCCTTCTGAGGTACGTTGCCATGTGCGCATCTTTCTATGGGACATATGTTTTGAAAACCATGGGTTGAATGTAGGATTTACCTTATTTAGACTTGGGACTCGGATGGGTCCCGAAATAAAATAAATTTGACTTGATTTTGGAAATTGGGATTTGAAACTTGTTTCAAATCTCAATTTGGGGCAAATTCGACAGTTTGGAAATCCTGAGTCCAGACATGTCGCAGGTGATTTGGCTTGGGTGACGACCCAAGTCTCAAATCGGGTAATCCAACAGTCTGGACATCCTGAGTCCAAACATGTCGGGGTTAGTTTGGCTTGGGTGACGACCCGAGTCTCAAACCGGGGACGAATCGGGGATGAATTGGCCTGGGTGAGCTCCTAGGTCTTGAAACGAAATTTGTGATTCGGGTCCGAATCGGTCTGGTCCACCCAGCCCTCGAAACGGAGACGAATCGGGAACGAATCGGCCTGGTCCATCCAGGTCTCGAAACGAAATTTGTGATTCGGGTCCGAATCGGTCTGGTCCACCCAGCCCTCGAAACGGAGACGAATCGGGAACGAATCGGCCTGGTCCATCCAGGTCTCGAAACGAAATTTGTGATTCAACATTTTGTCAAAGTCATAATCTAGCAGCTAGACCTATTTTGGAAATTTATCCAAGTGGTCAAAGAAAAATTGTGATTTGAAACTTGTCAAACCACAATTGGATGATCAGATCTAGTTTGAAAATTCATCCAAACGATTGGGAGAAATTGGGATTTGACACTTGTCAAACCTCAATTGGACAATCAGACCTGGTTTGGAAATTCATCCAAACGGTCGGGGGAAAATTGGGATTTGACACTTTTCCTATCATTGGGTTTTGAGTATGAAGTTTACCTGGCTTTTCTGGCTCTTGGATTGCCTGTCGCTCTTTCTTGCAGATGTCTCACCGAGGCAGTGGTAGCGGAGATCATCGCCGGTCCTCACGCCTTCGATTCTTGTGAATGTATGAACATTGAGGGTCAGATCTTAAGAAAGACCTGAGGTAGACTTGGGGTCATGTGAATTTAGCTTCCCCTTCTTGGGTTTGTCGCCGATGGTGGCATTCCATGTGGTCCATTCCTGAGGGATTTTGGCTCTGTGTGCTTTAGATGCCATGCGAGCTTCATTGAGGTGGTTGTTGCTCTGTTTGTTGGGTCGGAGTGCACTTGCATCCCATACTTTAGGCTTAGCTATCTCACAGGTTAGCTGCAGATTCGAAACATTAGAGGGTTGGGTCTTATACATCCAAGAGGCCCACTTCTATCATCATTGGGTCTTACTCCTTTCTTGAGGCCCATTTCTATCAATGTTGGGACTTATTCCTCCAAGAGGCCCATTTCTATCAATGTCGGGACTTATTCCTTCACGAGGCCCATTTCAGCAACTCTTGGGTCTTACTCCTTCACGAGGCCCATTTCTATCAATGTCGGGTCTTA
>BKZX01022017.1:0-19721 GCA_014362285.1 Fagus crenata
TTTTGGGTTTGGGCCTTTTGTTGATGCCCAATAAGCAACCCAATTAAAACCCAATTAAACTCAACTTAATTGGATCTAATTGGGCTAGCACCCATTTGCCCATTTATTAAATAAGTGGGTTTGGGTGGGCTAATGGGTTTGGGTTTTTTTGACACCCCTACGGTCATGCTTTGATATTTAGAAGGGAAGTTAGAAATTTATTAGTTATTACACCTTTTTACATGCTTTACTCTCTTCTATGACTATATTTTGTACTAACCCCCAAAAGAAAAACACACACAAAAGAAGAAGAAAAAAAGAAAGAAAAGAATCTCTGTATAATACCTTGAACAATTCTGATAGATGAAAGCTAAGGAGTTATATCCTACTCAAAAAATTTGATTTTTGTAAGTTTCTTAGATAAAGAGTGAATTTTTAACTAGTATTTTGTTATAGGTGGACTTGTTTTAAGTGGTGGACTTCTTGGTTTTGTTTTCACAAGAAATCCTACAAATCTGAGCACTGGTGTGCTGTTTGGAGGTGCTTTGCTGGCTCTCAACACTTTTAGCTTTAAGATCTGGAGGCAAGGAAAATCCAATTTACTGTTCATTCTAGGACATGCAGGTTCTGATTAATGTGTGAATTGAGACATTTTTAGTTATGAAATATGTTTTGTTATTGTCTGTATTTAAGATATGAATTTACGTCACTTTTTTGGAGATAATCCTATACTAACTTTGTGTATACCTTTAAAATTTGCAGCACTCTTAGCAACCCTTCTTTGGAAGAACTTTCAGAACTACTGATTGGTCGTACATCTCTTCAGCAGAAAGTTCTTCTTATTCATTGGTTAGTTGATTCATTGTATTGTGGATGTAGACGAAGAATGTATTTCCATTTTACTCTGTTATTAGGTATTGCAATATTTGATTGCCAGTGCTTTTTTACTTTTGAAAAGAGAGTTCAGTTTCTAGAATTTAGTTTGAATCCAATATATATATATTTTTTTGTCCCCTTAAAAGTGCTGCAATGTTGTAATTCTGCTCATATGTGTTGATCTCGGGAGGGAACCCTCCACCAAAGGAATTTAAGTCATCTCCAAGTGTTGCATCATGATGAGAACATAGGGTCTGATTAGATATATAAGGTTAGGATTTTCTATGATTAAATGTTGTGTTGTGAATTTGATGGAGGTTATAGGTGAATAAGGTTGAAGTTGCTTATATTAACACAAAATTGGTTAACTATGAGTTGAGTAAGTGTCTTTTGTCTGATAAAAACACACAATTTATTGTTTTGTCTCTTTTATGTAAATGATTGGCAGAATTATGTATTCTTAAGGAATAATGTCACCAATGAGTTAGTGAGAATCAACTGGTTTGGTGAGTCAATATGTGGCCTTATGAATTGTGGATGTAACCTTTGAATCCAAACAACGATAAAAGAAAAGGGAAAAATATAACCAGGAAACAAATTTTTAAAGGTGGGTGTGAGGCAAATATGACACCTCACACGCTAGCCAAGTTTATCACTCTGCATGACCTCCCTATTATTTATTTCCTTAACAATCTCCCAATCCCTTTGGAAGAGGCTTGGTTCAGAGATTTTCGTTTTATTTTTGTTTATATTTGAATGAAATATTCTCATTTAGCCAAAAAAAAAAAAAAAAAAAAGAGAAATATCTTACAAACAAATAATAGGAATGAAGAAACTAAAAATAGACACAACCTTCCACAAAATAATAATATCAAGAATTTACGTGATTCGACAACAGCCTACATCCACAAGTAGCAAATAATGAATTCACTATATCAAAAAGAGATTATAAAGTGTTTATATATACATCATAGAGCGCTCACAAATAACAAAATTACTCAAATTCTCTCCAACTAATTCAAAATCTTACCTCTTTTAGGAAGACCCTTGAGTTAAAGTCACCAAACCCTTTGTAATATTTTGTCTATTTAAAAGATTTCAATACTTATTCCTTAATGGACAAGAACTCCACTTACTTCTGGGACGAGGAACACAGTTCATTTCATACCAAGAAAACCCAAATAAATCAGAATAGGAGCTGAGTCAAATATTCCATCAAGTAATCTTCCTTCTTTTTGTAGGAGTTCCACCTAATCTAAAATGCAAGAGTCACAAATTAAACCAAACTCTATAACAATTAGCACTAAGAACTTCTTCCTTTGTAAGAGTCATGCAATAATTGATTTTACATTTCCTTTAGTTGTGCTTATTTTTATTGGCTTATTTTGATTTAAAAATAAGCTGCGTAAGATATAACTCTATTATGTAAAAAATTAGAGTAATGCTATAGACATAACAAATTTCACAATATTTTTCACAACTGTTAAGTTGGCAGACTATTACTGGTAAGAATATGGGTCCACCTCTAATATCACTTTGTTATCTACCATTAACAATTTACCACTCCAGTAGTTATGAAATAAATTGTGAAAAAGATCGCGTTTGTAGAATTATTGAAAAATTCAAGGCTGTATAATACTATACATAAATTAAAGTGAAATAAACAGTATTCTAAACTAAAACAAATAAACCCTTAATATATATCTTACTTTTTAGACTGGATCATAGACTTTGGTTTCTTCATTTGGTTAGGCTGGCAAAATTACTATGACTAGCATTTTGATCTCTTGATAAAAATAAAACAGAAAGTAAATTAGCTTTATGAAAGACCAATATATAAATGGTGAAGAGACACCATTAAATAGTCACCATAAAATAATCACCATAAAAGACACCATTAAATACTCTTCTTTATAATTGTCAAATTTCATATTAGTCACACTTGTTTGCATAACTCTGCAGGAAATTGAAGCTTTGAACAATATCGATTGAAACTTCTCTTGAGCAAACTGTCTCACTTAATACTTCGCTCGATTAAACTTCGAGCAAACATTAAAACTGGAACTTCGTTCGATTCTCTCATGAGATTGCTCAAGTGAACTCTTCAAAATCAAACCGTTATAATTTTTCTCTATTAAATTTATTACACCACTTCCAATGTATGATTACCTCATATATTAAAACCTATATTTTTATATTCATATTTAGTTATGCAAATTACTTATAATTCTAGCACCAACAAAAATAAATAAATAAAAAAACTAGCCAATCCAACAAGCCTTAGAAACAATATTTTGCAGATTCAATACATCAAAGAAACATAGCTAAATATTACATTAGATATAAATGATTGAGAATACTAAAATATGATGTTTTCATTGTCCTTAATTTGCACCTACTATAATATTAAATCAGAGATTGTAAATCTTATTTATTGTTTGCGAGGTGATTACATGGAAGTAACTCATATTTATTGTCATAATATGCAAGCAAATTAAGCTGCATGCCCTTATTCCTTGATGCACTTCATAAACTGCTCTTCTTAATTGAAATTAACTTGGAACTTAGGCCGTTTGTTTGGAAGAAAGAGCCCCCAGTATTTCTCATACTCCGGATTCTTGTTGTTCTCATCAAACATGGCAAACAAATAAGTTTCAATAGGCCTTCCAGGCTTCTTTGGTGTCCCTCCCTTTACATGCTGAACCAAATTGGTAATGTAAGTTCTTTCATTCTCAAGTGTTGTCTCTGTTCCACCATCTGAAGGCCAACCTGTTTCCGATATAACAATCACCAAAGACCCCCTGCCGACCTTCTCTAAAGCCGCGTAAACAGCATCAAGAATGGCATCGAAAATGTTACGATAACTGTGTGGGGGGTCACTCACTACAGGTGAAGGAGCTGTGAAAAGAGCATAGTCAAGATGAATGTCTTTGGTGTTACCAATGTAGCTGAAATAAGGGTACAAGTTAACAAGTAATGGAGACCCATTATTCACTAAGAAGCTAATGATAGGATCAAGAAGTGGCCTATAATCAGCCCTGAATGAGCCTTTTGATGGAGGGAAAGACTCTCCAAGGACTCCAGTGTCAATGGCAGTGGAAACTTTGATTTGGTTCCCAAGCTTAGCTCTAGAAATTGCGTTTTGAATTTTTTGCATGGGGAGGACAAGGAACTGTGCAAATGAATTTGAAGGCTTTACTTCGTTTCCAACTGCAATGTATTTGAATCTTACGTTACCAAAGTTTTTCACTTTGTTTTGGACCCAAGTATTTGCATTGGCTTGGCTTGAAGCAATGTCTTGAAGCCTATCATTTGGAAGGCCTAGCATGAGCTCAATATTGGAGCCTCCAAGGGCTCGGAGAGCATCTTGGTTTGGATCATAAAGTCTCATTCAATTCATTGGATGTTGTTTTGTCTATAGAGAGCTACTACTTCTGCTGGCTGTGGCAGGTTGTTACCAAGCATTCCGTAACAAACACCAATTTGGGCACCTGCATTAGATTAGACAAGAACTTAAGAAATCAATGTTTTAATTAATTTAGATAAACTACTAAATTTTCTCCATTAAGTCAATGGTTTTACATAAATATATATGCTTATGCTTTATCTCGGTCAGCGCAGGAATGTTATAAATAGATTGAAAGTAAAAATTCAATAATTGGATTTGTAGGCTGCGTAGTAATTATATGATAAACTAATCCTAGAATATAGCTTCTTTTTTTTTTTTTTTTTTCATCGAATTTTGGCCGAATAAGTCTAGAGGCACCCAATTCCAAATCCAATTTTACAGTTGGCTGAAGTAGCAACCTGACAGGTTGTGATCGGTGGAAATAGTAAAAAAAATAAAGATGATACCAGTGTGAGAACCATATGACAGTAATTGTTTACTACTCACAATTAATGTGTCACTTCAACAGCTTGTGAAACTAGGTGTGTTTGTAGATGGATTGATTTTGGCTAGTTGGCAGTAGCCATCCCATGAATTGGCTAAATTGTCTACCAATTTCACAATTGACTTAAAGTTGTAAGCTAAAATGTCTACCAACTTGACAATTTGACTTAAAGTTGTGTAGAGGCTTATAATTAGACTTCAATAAGCATTGTATGTGGTTATGCATTTTGTTGTGTCTTGAAAAAAAAGTCCTAGTTATATGACTTTCATGGACTCTCCTCTCTCTCCCTTCTTTCCCACTTCATACATAACCAAAATAAAATGGAAGGGTTAAACAAAAAACAAAACAATACAAAGCAAATGAAGAAAAATTCAGATCAGAACTTGGGTGACCTCGGTTAATAATTAGGTCCCCCCCTCTAAATACAACTAATGGAGTGGTGCTTAATTAGCTACTTTTTGGTGTTCCTCTATTTTAAATGCTTTATTAAGGCATGCAAAGTGAAGGTGATTCAAATCAAACAGAAATATGCTTCCCCCCTCCTTGGCCTAAATATACTAAATCAAAAATACTATTAAAATATGGTTTGCTGATAGAATAAGCAAAATAACAATAGCACGATGGCCAAGATGGATTTGGACTATAGGTCGATCCAAACTTAGTTCTGAGCCATCCATTATCATAAAGGAAAATATTATTGCATATCGAAGTGTGCATACACAATCTAATGTGGACATATAACTATAAATTGTGAATATCAATAATTTATATATATATATATATATCTACACTTTAGATGGTGTATGTATAAATTTGTGTGTATTGATGATGTACAACTATCACTACCCGATATCGATAAAACACGCATTAATAATAACGCATGCGGTAAATCTAGAGCCTAGATATGCCACAACACCCGGTAGAAAATGAATTATTAGGCGACTAGATGAGCCAAAACCTTGATGTATGGAGCCCTTTAACATTGGTAGTTTCTAGTACATTCTACATAGGGTTGGTATTTGGAGTTTTGTGTGTATTGTTCCATTCCTCTCACAACCACGTGGTTGCAAGAGGCAAGACAGTACACTGAAGTAGAGAGAGAAACCTGTTGTGCCTAGGATAGCCATTAGCAGCCCAAGCATTAGCATTGCGGAAATCATGGAGGGGCTTTTACCAGCATAATCGAATTTAGCCATTGAGAAATTAGACAATGGATGGAATAGGAAAGAATAAGCTAACATAGCAACTATGCCTTTCAACAATGTTTAGAAGCCCTTTTATAGAGTGTGAGAGATATGCATGGATGCTTGTACTTTAGATTTTCGAGTGACTATATACAGTTATACACATAGCTGGTCAAGCACTCCACGTAAACCGAGTTGCATGTACAAACAAGTTGTACAAGAACCAACTTGCATCATTCAAGGCACATCTAACTCCATTAATTTGTGGAAATTTCTATCCCTACTTTAATTTTGTGGCTGGACACCTAGAAAACCCCACAAAATGTCGTGAGACTTCGCAATAACATGGGGACCCAAGGTAATTGGCTTGGATTCATAGCGTACATGTCATTTGAGTAATGATGAAGATATTATGTTGTAATTCGAGAAAGCTAAAATTTGACAATATATGAATATATCTAGTGTGTTTATGTCTCACCTAAGTTTTAGTGAACCTGTGTTAAGATCAATACGTGAACATCTGTCAAAATTGGAGAGAGCTCGTGTGATACCAATCTAATAATTTCGATGCTTAAGTCAAAAATGTTTGTGGGGGATACAATTAATTAAATAGTGTGAGTATTGAATGAATATCTCATAATTGTTCTCGTTAAAATCCGCCAATAATTATAGGCTCGTTTCTGGGATTTTTTTTATTATTATTTCTTTATGTTTCTGGACTGTTTTAATTTCCTTTGTTTTTAGTCACTATATATTCACTTTAACAATAATGGGAACTAAATGAAGAGCATAATTGTCCTCATCATGGCCATGATTTTCACGATGTAACTAGAGGCAAAACCAAGAATGGACCAAGGGGGCCGTGGCACCCAGAAATTTTTATTTTTTATATTATATATATCAATATAGCTACTAGTTTTGGCTTAAAAAAAACATTTTTTTAGTTACAAATCAGTTTGTAGCAATCTACTTTGTGGCGATTTAAATGATAATCTACATGTACTTTTACTTAGATGACATATTTAATGAGTCATATTACTTGTTTGAATAATACACAAGAATGATCATATGAATTGTCACATAATGGATTAATTGTAGCTCAATTTTGTTCCTAAAAAATTCATATCTATCCCCTAAAATTGAAACATTGCCCCAAAACCAATATTTAAAGTGAGAATTTAACTCATATTTTGTGCTCGGTGGCCCCTTCCAAAACAAAAACAAAAATAAAATTCTTTTTATTAACAAAAAAATAGCCCCAAAATGACTTATGCATTGCAATGTGTTTAGCATGACACTTTAGTTATTTGTTTATTTGGGATGTAAAATCAAAAGTTTGGGACTTTAAGATTTGAGTATTTTTGTGCTATCTAATTTTGCCCGTAAAATATTTGGGATATTTTTTTCCTCACCAAGATGACTTTACTTGATTATATATTTTCTATTGTAATAAATTTTCAATTACAATAATTAAATCATCAGTTTAATGAACATACAATGAAATCGCTTATTCTTAGCTCAATTCTGTATCCTCAAGATGCATGCACACATGGAATTTTTTTAGAAGTAATGATATTTGCTTGTTGGTAAACAATTTTTATTCCCATTAATTCACAAATCATGAAAAAACTATTATTAAAAATGAAACTTCACCATTATGAGCATAATGTAGTTCGACACCTAGTTTTCAAAAATTGTTAAATTGTTTTGAATTTTGCCAATGGTTAGTACGAACTAGAAAATCAATACTCTGTCAATTTGTTAATAGAGTGGTTATACTTGTACATACTCTTCTAGTTTTTACTACAACTATGGAACGAACATTTTCACACATGAAAAAATTATTAGAATTAGGTAATTCACAACAATTTGAAAGATTATATTCTAACATATTCTTTTGATTTTGTATATTAAAACAGAATTAATGTGTAATCTAGTACAGAATCAATCATAAATTTAAAAGAATTAATGAGTTCCATTTTAAGATAACATAAATGATTGAGTTAAAATATATTAATTAAGACATAATTATTTTGTATCTTTTATTTTATTTATATTTTATTAATAATTAATGGGTATTAATTTTGTTAATACTAATTTTTTGTATATTTCTTATTTTTGGAACTGTATATTGCCATAATGGAGAATAATGGCCTTTTTCTCAGATCTAGTGGTGAGTTCTAAGCTCAGGCTAGTCGCCTATCCCTGGTCAGTCTTTTCTTTACTCTAGTTTTTTGGTAAATTGGTTTTCCTCATTTGATCCAATGATGTGGTGTTTGTACTTCTTTTTTAATTGTAGTATATTTAAATTACGTGGTAGTCAGTGAATTGTTAGATTCATGAAATAAAATCCGAATTGTAAAATAGACTCTCTCTATCCTATTGAAATAGAGAGGATCATATATTCATATTTTCATGCAGATTGCCCAATTTAATTTTGTAAAATACAATATTGGAATACTATCTGAGACATTTCAATGTGCACAAAATATGTAATTCAAAAATATAGACAATGGATCTGTCCTAGAGAATTGAAGTAGGCTAAGGAAGTGAGACCAATCCACTTGACCAGACCTACCAAATTTTATCATTGACGTTTCAAAACAAATGATGTCAATACTGACAATCACCAAAGACTAGAGTGACCCAAATATCAGACAAGGTCCTTATCTGTATGGCAAAATGCCAATTCCTCAGTTCCGACAATGAACAAGGCGATTTAAAGTTTTTGGATGTTACTAATCCTTGACGTACTGTTATGTGGAAAATTGAAACGTAATTAGTTGTTGGTATTCTACACCTTCTTCCTTAGTCACAAGGCTTATCAATATTGGACTATTAATAGACCATGACTAGCTCGGGCTTCTTCTGGCTGCTGGACATGGGTGCTCAATAGTCAATAGGTGACAACCGTAAATCATGCGATGAATCGGGGAAGGGAGCCACGTGAAAATTTTGTGGATAAAGATCATTCTCATCGCGTTCTTTAAAAGTCTAAATAGAGAGTACTAAACCACAATATAAATAGTAAAGAAATCTTAAAATATTTAGTTTAAAAAACAAAGTTTGACAGAAGTATTTTTTTAAATTAAATAGAATAACGAAAAAAGAAAGAAAGTCAAGCTAAGCCAAACCTTTGTATGTGACTTAGATTTCCTCAACATGAGTCATGTTCTCTCCCACAAATAGAAAAAGAATATTATTATAATAGATAATTTCTATGAAAATTTGGGCTCTTTTTTTTTTTTTTTTTTTTTTTTTTATCTTTTGCCAAAAGAAATTATCCATCATTTTATAGAAATTTGTTTCTTAATCATAGAAAAGATCTTTTCAGTATGACTATGATTGTCCAACATGAAGAGAATCACCTCACCTTAATTAGTCCAAATGGAAATTTCTCCGTTCCTGATATCCTTCTCCTTCTAAGGCAAGTTCAATAATTGGGTGAGTTATAAGTCTGCCCAAGGTAGTTTCAAGAGCATGATATTGTGTTATTAGTATTTTATTTTTTATTTATATAAAAATACCAGTTAATAAATACCACTGAGCTATAAGGCTCTTGGCGATATTCTGTTATTAGTTGCACAACGTTTTTACAGTTTCCCTTGATGGGTTCAAGTCAATAGAAATGTTAAAGCTTAGGATCTCCATCATTGAGGCCATAGGATATGATTTTGTTACATTTCCGCAAGCAATGGTTTTTGTCTTTGTGGAGAATTACAGGTAGGGGAAAGACACAATTTTTTCACCTTTATTTATGATCATAACAAAAAGGAAGCACAAGAAGTTCTCTTATTTCAATGCATAAAGTACTTAGATAGCCACTCTTTAATTGAAATTAACTTGGAACTTAGGCTGTTTGTTTGGAAGAAAAAGCCCCCAATGTTTCTCAAACTCTGGATTTTTCTGACTCTCATCAAACATGGCAAACACATAAGTTTCTATAGGCCTTCCAAGCTTCTTTGGTGTTCCTCCCTTCACATGCTGAACCAAATTGGTAATGTAAGTTCTTTCATTATCTAGTGTTGTCGCTGTCCCGCCAGTTGAAGGCCAACCCGTCTCTAATATAACAATCACCAAAGACCCCCTGCCAGCCTTCTCTAAAGCAGAGTAAACAGCATCAAGAATGGCATAAAAAAGGTTGCGATAATCGAGCGGGGGATCACTCACTACAGGTGAAGAAGCAGTGAAAAGAGCATAGTCAAGACGGATGTCTCTGGTGTTACCAATGTAGCTAAGATAGGGGTACAAGTTCACAAGTAATGGGGACTTGTTGTTCACTAAGAAGCTAATGATAGGATCAAGAAATGGTCGAAATTCGGGCTTGAATGAGCCCTTTGATGGAGGGTAGGAAACTTTAAGGACTCCAATGTCAATGGCAGTTGAAACTTTAATTTGGTTGCCAAGGCCAGCAATGTTAATTGCATTTTGTATGTTTCTCATGGCAGGGACAACAAACCGTGCATTTGAACCCAAGGGGTCTTCTTCATTTCCAACTGCAATGCATTTGAATTTGACATTGCCATAATTTTTCACATTGTTTTGGACCCATGAATTTGCATTGGCTTGGTTGGAAGCAATGTTTCCAAGCTGGTCATTAGGGACACCAAGCATGAGCTCAATATTGGTGCCTCTGAGGGCTTGAAGTGCAGCTTGGTTTGGATCATAGAGTCTCATTCTTCGGATGTATATTGCTTGTAGAGAGCTACCACCTCTCCCTGTGGTGGTAGGTTGCCAAGCATTCCATAACAAACACCTATTTGGGCACCTGCAGTACATACATCATACAAGAAGTCAGTTGTTGTAAGTCTAGGAAAACAACTTTTGTTTACAACAATTGATGTGACATGTTATGATTAGTGTATAATAAAAGTAATATCATGTAGTGAGTCTGTGAAAATGATGTTACTAAAATCACAATTTTCCACCTTAACGAGTAAAAACAAAAAATAAAAATATGAAAAAAGTTGTCCCTAACATTTGTGTGATTCTGTAAGGCTCTGAGTCTTGGTTCAGACCAAAGATCTTAGGATGGGGTTAAGGGAGATTTGAGGACACATTATGAAAGAAAAATGAGGGGGGAATTGTATCTATTTGCACCAATCAAGTTTACTTGCAAAATATAAGGTGCAAATTGAGAGAGAGAGTGACCTGTTGTGACTAAGCTAGCCATCAGCATGGCAAATAGCAGAGCTGTGGAAATCATGAAATGGGATTTAGCCATTGAGCAAAATAGATGAAAAGAGGAAGAATAAGCTAAGGATAATAACCATGTCTCCAAGAGCTGCCCTTTTATAGAGAGAAAATGCTTGTGCCTGATGAGACCTTTTAGTGGCTATATTCACTCCACTCTTTAGCAGTTTAGCTGGTCAAGCACGTAATGGAAATTGCAGCATTGTTATCTTGAGGCTTTGCTCAGCACCTTTGAAAAGTCTTGTGGTCGCCTTGTCCCTTTACTTCAACGACAATGGTTTTCTAAAAATAGCAATTTTATTACTCTTTCCATCCTATTTTATGTTCCCACTATTTCATTTTTTAAAATATTTTATTTTATTTTTATTTTTGATAATTCCATAGTTACAATAATAGAGAAGAGAAGATTTTAACCATTATTCTACTCATAAAAGAAAGTACACGATGCCACTTATCTACAAGGATTTTGACTCCAATTTTAAAAGTTAATAATCATTAATTATTTAACTTTCTAATATACCCCTGCATTTTATTTCATTCAAGTTTAAATTCTCAAAAATTTAAAAGAGTAATCTTGAAACCTTATATATTTTTCTTGCAGATAGAATTCATTAAATTATATTTTCTGAAAAATAAAATTTTTAAACTAGACAAGCAAAATAGAAGAGTACTGATCTATGAGTTTGTATGAAGCCTACACCCATTTCAATATTGAAAAACTTACCATAGAAAAAAGAAAACAATTATTTTTTCCTTCATTTTTTTTTTAAACCATAGGAAAAATAAATAAATATTTTTGACCCCCTCTAAATTTTGTTCTTTGTATTACTTTTGTTCTTAATTTTCATTTACAAAATCCAACTTATTGTCGAGTAGATGACATTCTCTTCTCGTCAATGCATCTGCATAATTGTTAACTGTAGCACCAAACAAAACATCAAAAAAAAAAAAAAAAAACACTAGCCAATCCAGCAAGCATTGAAACAATATTTTGCAGATTCAATACATCAAAGAAACAGAGCTAAACATTACATTAACTTATCAAAAAGAAAAAAACATTACATTAGATATGAATGATATTGAATACTTAAAACTGATGTTTTCAGTGTTGTTTGCACCTAGTATAATATTACAAAAAAGATTTAAAATGATTTTACAAGATACACAGGCAAAGAATGGTAGGAGAATTTAACCCATGGCACAGTTTATGTCTATCTTCTGAGATAACCGAAAGGCGCTTGCAGATTAAAGCAACTTCAAATGTTCTTGTCAAATGCAAATGCTTAATTCACATCAAGAGCAACACTTGTACCTGAAGAGGAAGCCACTTTTGTAATCTCATGTTCAAATTAAGATCCTACAGGTCACTCCATGTCTTGAAGAAGTGGCCAGGTCCTTCGACATCTAACTACCATATCTGAGTATAATTCATCCATTCGAGGATTTAACATGATCATCTTTCTCTTTCAAATAAGATACTCCTTAATATCATGACTATATTATCAAGAATTCCATCGTTTTCGACTAGATACTGCTCAGCTTCATGTTTATCACTGAAAACTTTCCTATCTATCAGATAGTTGCTTCCTACTTTGACAATGACTCCATGTTCACAAGCCAACTCCAAGACCTCAGACTCAGAGCAAAAGCCTCTCCCAAATTGTATCCCCAATTCAGCCTTTTTCATTGAAGGTGCCAGATTATTTTTCACCACTTGCACGCAAACCCCAAGGCCGGTTACCTGGAATGTAAGGTATTATTTAACAAAAAAAATACAATATGACTACAATGACTGGAGAGAAACAAGTAAATTAAGATGACAATAAACACATTAATAAGTGAAAAGAAAAATGCTCCGAAAAGTAAAAAGAAAGAGCAGAAAAAATCCTCCAACAATCAATGAAACAAAATTAATTAAAATATGAAGATCCATAAATATTTTTAGATACAATAAGCTGCAATCACCTTTCTTTGTCCATGGCTAAATTAATTCTTTATTAACCATCAACTTAGGAGCTTCCACCATCATATTTTAAGCAAAGATCAAATTATTGTCTACAAAAACTATAGCCTTCTCAGTATTTTGACACAAAACTAGGAAAAACATCCAGAGCTTACTTATCTTACCAGAATACTTGGCTCTACTGGCAGTGTCAGTTTTTGCAAGCTTCTGACTGTGGAATGTTGCAGTTACATGTATATATATATGCTTCAATTGCTAAATTTGAGACACTGACACCATCAATCATAGAGCGACACCATATACTTGAAACCCCAGACCCATAACTCCTCCGAGAAAAAGAGGATACCTTTGTCATTATTTGGTATAATGGAAAGTCTATACAGACACATAAATACAATTTGATGTCAAAGTTACCACTAAACCAAGAGAAATAAGGCCATTTATTATTAATACTTTCTCTAGAAAAATCAATAGAAAGAGGGCAGCCACCATTTTGTTTTTGGGTGAAGCCACCAAAAATTTGGTACACAGAATTATCTCCGTGAAAAGGTAGAAAAGATGCGGATATGTATTCAAAAAGCTAAATTTAAACTCCTAAAGAGGCTGGCGGCATGAGTTTTTAAAAAATAAAATAAGATAACATCAACGAGGCAATTTAAATAAGTTAACATGTCTCTTAGAACCCCGCAAGCTCATTAATGCTTCTTATTATAAAGTGACAAAAGATAAACCTTATCCTCAGTCTGGAGCAATCCTGTTCTTATCATCCTCAATCGTACAGCTGCATAAAATTTCAAGGCATTTCCCCCACAGGTGACCTCATCCACATGTCCAAAACTTTGTCCTGATTTTGGACTAGATCGAACCTGTAAATAAAAGGTAATATGGGAAGGTAAATGGATTTCATTGTTGCTATGACTGATAAATTAACAACATATAAACAAAGAGGTTATAAATGACTAAATATATCGTATTCAACCTGATTAAGAAAAACAATAAGAGTTTTTGTTTGGGATAATGAGTAATGGATTTTTCTAAGTGCTTGGGTCATTATTCGCGATTGTACATCTTGGAAGGTGCTATCTATCACATGATCAAGTTCATATTGGGGGACAAGGGCAGCTACCTGAAAAAGCCAAACATGCAGGATAATATCAAAGCATCATAATACTGATAAAGGAAATAAAACAATCAGTCCAAATGACAGTCACTCTTTAGTCATCTACAGACTACAATCACAAAAAATAACCGAAAGCATTTATATATATATGATATAGAGAGTAAGCTGTAATAATATAGGCTTCCAATGGCCATAAAACAAAGAGCTGCAGAACACAAACAATATAGGTTAACTGACGGAGATATTGCCACCTAGAGCTGTTGGTGTGACAAAGAAAATGATGATAATAATAATAAGTCCACAACAACACATCCCACATGCCATTTTCCTGTACAAGGTAGAAAACCTCATCCATAAGGAGAATAGCTTTACTGGAAAAGGAAACTGGTAAAGAATGGCCAAAGCATCATAGCTGAACACAGACCACCCCGCCCCTGCGCCCGGGGGCAAAAAAAAACAAGGCACCCCTTTTTCTCCCCTAAAAGAAACATTCTGATGGATAACACCAGAATCATGTATGAGAATTAATCACTTACACTATCAACTACGATTACATCTACAGCTCCACTTTTGGTCAGTGTGTTAACTACACTTAGCAAATTTTCAGCAGAACTTGGACGTGAGATAAGAAGATTCTCTGTGTTTACTCCCATTGATTCTGCAAGTGAAGGGTCCATTGCATTTTCTACATCAAGATATGCACAATACCCTGCCAAAAGGATGATTCTGTGAGCCAAAGAAAACATCAGGCTATAAAAAAGCAAGATAAAGAAAAATAATCAATATAGGAGTAGAAGGAAGATCACGTATAACTAATATAAGTAATTAAGGCCAAATCAATCAAAGGATAAGTACACCAACTGGTCTATTTAAAAAATAATCCATGCTGTCAAAATAAATAACCAAATACTTAGTGAAGCACTAAGATGTCTGCCTTCCTTATATGTTATTATTAGTACATGTTGCTATGTACAAAGCATTCATAACTGTAGCTCAATAGCTATAAAACAAATAGGACCGTTGATAAAGAAAAGAAAATAGTGACTATCCAGACAAACCATACAGAAAGAACAAGGCAGTAGGGGCTCCTATCCATGACCAAGAAGCATCAAGCAATGTGATATGGCTTGGTTCTGTATTCTTGAGAAGAAGTTTTGGATGCAGTTGTACTTGAGGTTTGTCTTGCTAAAACATTAGCCTCGACAAAATTTATGCTGAACGTAACTGATGAAATAATAATTGAAATATCTTATTTCATGGACTAGAGAATAGAAGTAAATGATATAAACTGTACGAAAGAGATATAATAAAGTTCGTTAATCATTGAACTCTCACATGGGAAGAGAGACATAGGAGAGAGATGTGCTTGAGGTCCAACATCCATTGATAGCATGATAATAACTAAAATAGGCATGTAAGTTTTGCAGAAGGATCTATAATTAGCTTTGATTAATGTAATAACTGTATATAAGAACAAACAAGGGTTTTGGGATCTATGTAAAGTGACTGATTGGATTTCACAATGACAGGTTATAAAAAGAAGTTTCCTGTTTTCCTTGGCAAACCAAACTAATTCAAGTCATACCTAAAACACCAATCACAAAGTACAAGAGGATAAAATTAGTATCACCTCCAAGCTTTTGAGCTTCCTTGATGATGTGAAGGGCAAGTGTTGTTTTTCCTGATGCCTCTCGCCCATAAATTTCAACCATTCTTCCCTGCAAAGGGCAGAGGAAATCACTCACCACAGCTGCAATGACACTATTCGATTTCTTTGTAGCTAATCTTAAACTTGAGATCAAAATCCTTAACATACATTCATCAAGAAGTAACTGGTTCATAAGTAATACATTTTCAAGCTCTTTTTATATGTTGATAGACTACAGTTCCAAATTTTCCTCTAACAACACTCATCAGCTGAGTGTCATAAGCATGACAACATGAAAGTGCTAAGCCATACATCATAAACATTGTGCACATAAGTAAAAGCAACACAAATAATGCAAATGAAAGCATGACATGCAAAGAATGCTGATTCTTTCTCCACATCCCACCTCAAACAGCTACTAGAATTCCTAAAACTTGATCACAATCTTAAGAACCAACTGGGAGTACTATATATTACAGAACTATGGTGTCAACAGGGAATAAGTACCCAAAACCTTGAACACAACAGTAACAAATACCCAAATCTAGAAGTCAAAAGAGTTCATTTCTTAAACATGATGTTAAGGACTAACAGGGAATAATTTTTCTTTTTTGGATAAGTAAAATTACAGCGAGTACTAAATATTCCATCATAGTTTCAGATTTGTGCCCTAGATATGTTTAAGCATAGATGAAATCCCTGGTTTGGCATCAATAACAGCACAAACCAATATAAAAAAAGAAACCCCACAGATAGGCTTCACACCCCAGACTATATATGTTCTCTCTCTAGCATTCACTTAGTACAAATAACTGAAATCTTTCTTTTTGGTTCACAACAACTATGGAATTAATAATTAAGAGTTTGGAAATCAATTTGGCAGAAAAATTAACCAAAACCATCATTTTTAATTCATTAAGCCTAATACCCAACAACATTAGAGTATGTAGACATTCAGATACTTGATAAAATATAATTATAACATATATGCTCTGCACCGATTTTTTTCAACTCATCACGCAATCTACATTTTTTTTTTTAAGAATGCTGAGAAAAAATAAACTCTTCGATTGAAACCAACGTAGTGATGGTTTGGGACTTTGGGTACAAGAAACTACAGATCAACAATTTCTATGGCCAACTAACCTGGCTATCTGTCTCAAAATCAAACTTAGCTGGCCATACAAGGTCAAACACATTTGTGCCACACATCTCTTTTGGTATCATGCCCCAAGAATCTTCCTGTGTCCTTGAATATACCACTCACTACATTTATGTGGGGTGTGTACCTATGCATATGCTCATACCGAACATGTGGCAAGAGGAAAAATTTATTTTCAAATAATCACCTTTGGTAATCCTCCAACCCCAAGAGCCATATCAAGCTTCAATGAGCCAGTAGATATCACAGGTGCATGTCGTGAGCTAAAAAACCGCTGTAATGACAACATAGATTCTCTACCAAAATCACTAGCAAGTCTTGAGAGAGCCAGACGTAATGCAGTGTCTTTCTTTGTTGCTTTGACATCATCATGGAGTTTGTCACATTCAAATTCTGAAACTTCAGCTGAAAAAATTAAAAACATTAGGATTTACAAATTAGAGAAAACCAATCATATATGTACAAAGTCTAATATGAAGATAAGTTAACGTAAATGGCATCAGCAGTGGGAAAGTTTTGTCTGACAAAAGAGAAAAATATATGTAAAAGGGCATCATGAGCTGCTCTCTACCTACAGTGGAAAGACGACAGATGTTCATGGCAGTAGATGTTATGTCATCTCTGCTTCCACTCTGGAAAAAAAAAATAAAAAATTGGTTACAAGACAACAACGAAGGCATTACTCATTTACAATTTATATAAAATTGAAACAGAAGGAATTAAATAATTGATTTGTGGGGAGTGAAAATAGAAAAAGAATAAATTAATTGACTTGAGAAGAAGAAAGACCATGACAAAATACTAATGCACCCATGCCTAACATGTAAGCATCTAAATCAGAAATTAGAATAAAGCAAAAAATTTTAAAAAAAAAAAAAAAAAAATATGGTAGTACAGGTATTGCCTATATTAATAAGTACCATAAAGTTTATCAACAGATCTCCAAAGAAGAAGTAGAACAACAACACTATAGATCCTGAAAAACTCCAAGGAAGTTAAAGACAGAAAAAGAGAACTTCAACAATAATATTAGTCTTAATAAGGATCTACAAGCAGCCTACAATGTATAGAAATGCAATCAGAAAACTATTAAGGATGTTCCTTCAGCGTATAAAAAGTGAGAAAAAAAAATGTCTTGAGCAGTGTAGCTCCTATCAAACTAACATAAATGCCATGCTCCTCTAGCTCTATATTCTTTCTCCTTCCCAAAATTCACCAAATGATTCAAGACCTAAAGTGAAAGAGGCTTTAACAACAAATGAAAGAACCAAACATCACTACCTCAAGCAATAATTTATAGCCCGTGAAAGCCACAAAACAAGAGCTCCTCCTCCTTGCTGCAGCTCTCTCCTTTTCTTAGGTTTAAATTGCTTGCTGCAGAGCAAGTTTGTGCCACCCTCATCAACAGGGTCATTTTCTACACAATCTGAGACACATTGTTGAGATCATTGTTCATTTCACCCTGGCCTACTGCACTAAACTCCCCATGTTTGTGCCCTTGCATGTCCAAGCCTCCTTCCACTTATCAATTTCACAAATTCTTCCTATCCTTCTTCTATCCATTATACCATCACAAGCTCCAGCTGTCAAGCTATAAAATCCATTATTCCCTCTTTAGTGTCAACATCAGCAAGATTCTGCACTTAATGTCCTTCCTCAAGCTTCCCCAAGTTACCTTATACGTACACCATGTTGCTATCCAACCTATATCAATGAGAAATGAAAACCCTCTTAACTGAAAATAACGTTACAAATGCAATTGGTTCTCTCATGCTTGTTTGAAGTGAGGAGTGATTCCATATTTCACTACAACTTGTTCCTCAACTATAGCTCCTCAACCACCATTTCAACTTCAAGTCTAAAAATTTAACTTGATATAGCTTTTGCCCCCAAATTCAACAGCCAATATTTTACTAAAACCGCCATCAAACCTTAGTCTCTTGTGCCAATTACCCTGTAAAGCCCAAATTCTTTCTGAAGAATATTATATTCCACTCAACTTCTAACCCTCAAAATCTTTGCTATCCATCAAATAATGGTCACGGAATCACGGTCCTCTAATTTCAATCTAAGGGTCACTCACTCACATACTACGAAGCACAGTCAGTTATACCAAACTCTGAGACACAGTTTCTCCCTTTTCCCTATAACTACACTACCTATACAAGGGCCATTTTTTCTTCTTTCCATTAAGCAAAGAAAAAGCAAAAGTTCTATAAATCATTGCCTTGCATACATGCTTTTTTCAATCTTTTCACTTACATATTCATGCAAATATGCATTGGAATCATTACAAAAATACCCCAAAAAAAAAAAAAGCAGCAAACTTTGCAATATATTTAGGAACCCAGTTCAGAAAAATTAAGATATAACACAAATGCATTGAAAAACAAACAAACCCCAAAAGTTCTGCAGCTACAGAAACCATGAAAATCACAATGTCCCAGAAGCTTACCACTACAAAATGTGAAAAAAAGAAAAATGGAGAGAGAGACCTGGTGAAGAGAGCAAAGTAAAGATGAGAGTCGAGGTCTTCCCAAGGCATTGAGACGAAGAGAGTTCACAAGTGAAGGTGTAAAGAATCCCATTTTTTCGTTCCTGTGATTATTTTGACTTCAGGGTTTAAGGTAAAGAAGTAAAAATAATAAAAATTTTAGGGTTTAAGGTTTTTAAAGTTAGAGAAAGTGAGAAACCCATTTGGTC
>BKZX01022018.1:0-15893 GCA_014362285.1 Fagus crenata
ATATTACATTTAAAAAAAATATTTGGCAAAATAGCATTGTTTGAAAAATATTTGTTAAAATAGTATTTTTCTTGGAAGAGACAGAGTTTCATGTCTATATTGAAGAAATAGATAGTCAAAGTGCCTTTGTTCCTGGGCGTATGATTACGGATAATGTCATTATCTCTTTTGAGGTTATTCATTATCTCAAGAATCTTCGTGGAGGGCATAATTACCAAATGGCGGCTAAGCTTGATATGAGCAAAGCTTACGATAGAGTGGAATGGGATTATCTGAAGGCAATGTTATTGCAATTGGGGTTCCATCAGAAGTGGGTGAGTTTGATTATGGAATGTGTGATGTCTCCAACTTTTTCTGTTATGGTGAATGGGAATCCAACAGGTTATATAAAGCCGTCTCGAGGGCTCAGGCAGGGTGATCCACTTTTCCCTTATTTATTTCTTATTTGTGCTGAGGGTCTCTCAGCCTTGATGCGGAAAGCGGAACGAGACAGTATGATTCGGGGTATTTCTATATGTCATGGTGGCCCCCGTGTTATTCAGAGCTACTAGTGATGAATGTGAAGCCCTACAAAATTTATTACTATTATATGAGAATGCTTCCAGACAGAAAGTCAACGGTGACAAAACCGCAATTTTCTTTAGTCACAACACTCCACAAGACAGGCAATCTAGTATTACAAATCTTTTTGGCACTACTCCATCAACCCATTTTGAGAAATATTTAGGCTTACCTTCTGTTATTGGTAGAGCTAAGAAAAAAGCTTTTCATGAGATTAAGGACCGGATTTGGAAACGGCTTCAAGGGTGGAAGGAGAAACTTTTATCGCAAGCTGGACGAGAAGTTTTAATCAAGGCGGTCATCCAAGCGATCCCCACATATGCTATGAGTGTTTTTAGCTTCCCTGCTGGTTTTTGTGTGGATATTTGCTCCATGGCAAACCGCTTTTGGTGGGGTCAGCAGGAGGGGAACAGGAAAATTCATTGGCTAAGTAAGGAGAAGCTGATCACTTCGAAGGCTAAGGGAGGGATTGGTTTCCAAGATCTTTATTTGTTCAACAAAGCACTGTTGGCGAGACAAGGCTGGCGGTTGATACAAAATCCTCAATCACTAGTAGCTAGACTTCTTAAGGCTAAGTACTTTCCTCATGCAGATTTCCTAAATGCTTCTATCCCAACTAATGCTTCGTATGTTTGGCGTAGTATGTGTGAGGCTACTGTGGTGCTAAAGGCTGGGTTAAGGTGGAGAATTGGAACGGGTTCAAGGGTGAAGATATGGAAGGATGCATGGCTGCCGAGCCCTACCACTAATAGAGTCCTTAGTCCAATTTGTGTTTTGGATCAAAATGCCACTGTAGATTCCCTAATTGATGTGGAGACTATGACTTGGAATCAATCTCTCATCCAAAGGGTTTTTGGGCCAAGAGATATTGCTTTGATTCTAGCCATCCCTCTTAGTAAACGCAAGCCCCCTGATCTATTAATATGGACTGGCACAAAGAATGAACAGTTTACTGTTCGAAGCGCCTACCATTTGCTTTTGGCTCAACAACGTTGTGGAGATGCTTCTTCCTCTACAGATTCTTTGTGGACTTCTTTATGGAAAGCTATCTGGTCGGCTCGAGTGCAACCAAAAGTGAAATTATTTATTTGGCGTGCTTGTTCAGATATCCTCCCAACACAGGGTAATCTGTTTCGTAGGGGAGTATCCAATGCCAAGTCGTGTAGATGGTGTGAAGACAAGGTTGAGACCGTTTCCCATGCCTTATGGCGATGTGATTTTGCTCAGAAAGTTTGGAAGGCTGTCCCAATTTCTTTTCCATCTGATTGTGTTGCATCCTTATGTTTTACTGATGTTGTTCAATGCTGTGTTCAGTCTCTTGCTCATCCAAATTTGGAGATTATGCTAACCACTGCTTGGAAACTGTGGCAAGCCAGAAATCTATTTTTATGGGAAGCACAACTCTTTACTGTAGAAGATATTAGTAAAGGAGCTGCTGGAATGGCCATTGATTTTTTAGAATCTGGCCTTGACATTCATAATGCTAGTGGCCGCGTGGAAATAGCAGCTGGAGAAAAATGGAGACCACCAGAACAGAATCATTTCAAAATGAATATTTCTATGATTACATGCCAAGCAAATGCAAAAGTTGGTGTGGGAGTTTTGGTGAGGGATTTCACGGGCTCTGTTATTGCAGCGTCGGAACAAAGCTTTTTGGCTCCTGGAGATATGCTCCATATGCATGCTATGGCGGTCTTGGCTAGTTTGCAATTCGCTTTTGATGTGGGCCTACGCTGTATTGATCTTGAAATGGAGAGCAAGGAACTTCTCTGTTTGCTAAAGGCGCCAGGACCATGCTTGGCAGCTGTTGGTAATCTGGTGGAGGATATTTTATTGATAAAAAAGTCTTTTACATTCTTAAAGTTTTCATTTGTAAGCAAAAGTTGTAACAAGACAGCTCATGTCTTGGCCATAGAGGCTTTGTCCTCAAATACTGCACAGGTTTGATTGGAAGACTGTCCTGTATGCATTTTATCTCTTGTACAATTTGATTCTATTCAATAAATCTCAGCTATCGTTTAAATAAAAAAAAAAAAAAAAAAAAACTTAGTCACATCAGTGTATTTAGGTGTATCTCGTCTATTTTTTTAAATATTTTTCAAACTTTGCCAAATAATTTTAAAAAACATATTATTAAGCAAAAATGATCCTACATGCTATATACAAACTAGCTAATTATTGGATTTGAATGGCTCAGTCCTAATCACCTAATTCAATTTGATTTGAGCTTTAATCTGATTCTTATTTTTAGCAAGTTTTTTGTCATTCCTATAGTGATTTAATCTGGATGTATGCCACATGACAAATTAATGGGTTTTTTTTTTTTCTTCTGATAAGATGTCCTTCATTTTGGCTCCAGTAGCCTTTGTTTGAGTGATGAGGTGTTACTTGTTTGGCTTGGACTCATTCTAGTGGGGTTGGATTGAACTTCTGACAAGCCTGAGATATTAAACTTGTTGACTTGCTATGTGTTTCTGAGCTTTGTCTGGATTGGCTTTTATTGTGTCATTCTTAGCAACTCATTCTTATTTGATGATGCCCCAGCCGACCCTTATGTTCCTGCTTTAAAGTCTAAACCTCTTCTACGCTTGGGCCTGGCGTGCCTTGGAAACCTGATAAAAGCTGGGGTATAGATATTAGATAATGCTCCTTGTCCTAATGGAGCATTATCTATACCCAAATCATTTCTCTTTGCTTTCTCATTTTAATAGACACTTATTTATTTTTTCATAAAATATTGGCCTTTGTGACAATCTAAATCATAACATCTAATATGAGGGGAAACCCTGCCGCCCGAAAATTGAATGTCTCTTTCCATGGAAAATTTTATGGCACCTTTGTGTTTTTTAGGGTATGGTACTCATTATGATCATAGGCATAAATTTTCAAATGTTTTAATCACCACCATTTCTTCAAGAATATAAATAAAAGGCTAAAATTATAACATTTGAAATAAATAATTTTGATCACTCATTCACTCCTCAACATTTTAGGGGTGAGACCGTGAGATTGTTCAATAAATTTTAAAGTCTAAAAACTAAATATTATAATATTTACAAACATACACACTTCTCAACAATTTTAAAGTATAAAACCTATATAAATATTATAATATTGTTAATCCATGAAAGGGTCAAAATCACAATAATTAATTATGAATGGAATTTGGAAAAGAATAGTATAATCTTCTAATTATTATTATTTTTTTGGTTGAATATACCTCCCAAAAATAATCAATAAAAATTCATTCTATGTTTCAACCTACAGAATATTTTGGTCCCTAAATTTTTTTGGATAATTTCAGCCATTTCATGGTTTGAAGGGTTCAAGTTGCAAGGCACCCATAAAATTAAAATTTAAAGAGAAGTCAACTACAAGGAGGACGTAACACTATGAGGCACATTTTCTACTATTTAGTATCTCTCGAGTCTCGATGCTTGTCTAGAATTCCATTTTGAAACCAAAAACATGTTTTGCTATTAAAAAGTTATGTTTGCACGTTTAGTAAAATTAAAAAGCATGATATGAAATTATGATTTAGCTTAAAAAATCACGTTTTGGCTATTGACCTCCAAGGCTATTTCCAAAAAGCATTTTTAGCTCAAAATCATGGGTTATTATCGTGTTACCAAACTCACCCTCAACCTTTTTTGTTTTACTAACCAAGAAATGAGAAAAGATATAATTTTATGTTATTTTCTTTTCTCCAATTATTTTCTTTTGTGAAATGTCATAAAAAACAACTTTTATATAAAATTAGTACAAGTAGTGGGAAAAATGTTAAATGAATGCATGACCCAAACAAAGTTTATTAGATGAAAAAATAAATGTAAAGGAGGTCCCAGTCAATTGGAATTATTGCCATGGTTGAGTTTAATATGGAAATTCTATAGAATTTTTAATATATGTTTTAGACTACTTCCAATTTTATATCCAAATGGAATTTTGACATTTGAAGTTAAAAGAAAAAAATATATCAACCCAATTAGACATGCCTTAAGATTCTTTTAGGTAGGAACCTAGTCCATTACATGATCTATGAAGGAATTGACCAGGTATAGTTTATCAATGACACTGCAACTAACTAATTCTAAACTATATATTTATTTATTTTGACCAGGGTTTAGGAGCTTGCCATCTAATTGTGACCTCTAAGTTTTGTTACGGATGGAGGAAAATTTCAAAAGTAAGATTTCTATATGAAGGTTGTGTACGAATTTAAGTTGGAATTTAAAACTTTCAAAAGTATCTAAAATTATGGGACTTCAGTTAACTACTAATATTGTTGGAAATGGAAAATCTTGAAATATCTCAATTCTCATTCTAACTGTAACATCTAATTTAAAAGTTAAGAATTTTGATCTTTTACATTTAATTATAATTGAAAGAAATACGGCTAAAAGATTAAAACTAGGTGGTAAAGTCTCTTGTTATCGAGTAAAAACCTATGCTCGAATCTCACCTACACCAAAAACCGATTGGTGTCTAGGGCATAATTGTTACGAAGGGTTTTTTTTTTTTTTCATTAGACTTACATTAAAATCTCAAGATTTTTAAGCTAGTGTATTAGGAGTTAGTACCTATTGAAGTTTAAGGCATTAAGCTCACAAAAATCTTAAAATTTTAAAGGCAAAAATCTTATCAATTGAATATGGTCGAATTTCTTTTTTTCTTTTTTCTTTTTTTATTAAAATGGCAGATTTCTTTTCTTATTTCAACAGAGCTGTGATTTTGTGCTTATTTAGAATCTGATTTCCATAATGGTGTCGTGGTACTAGAAAATGACTGTGGAGTGTGAACAAAAACAAAATGTTATCCCTTCGTTGTCTTAAGCTTTACGCTAATACTTCATTGTGTCTTTGAGCAAAAAAAATACTTCATTGTGTCACTTAAATCACTTTTTATTTTTTCAAGTAATGTCACTTAAATTAGAACAGGAATATAATGACATATTCTCTTTCAAATGCAACCTGCCGACAATATGTGACAGAGACAGCTATCGTGCTTCTAACTGATTGATTAGAACACATTAACACCCTAAGAATAAGAAAACACACTCTTATATTACGTAATATCTTGCTTGTCCAAATTATTGGGGCACAAAGTACCACAAACGACACAAAATTTTACATACTTGGATTTAGATTAGAGTTAACCTTTTCATGACGATTTTCTTTTCAGAAAAATTAATAATAATAACTTGATTCTGGAATTTTGAAGATAATTTAAATAAACTTTAATCAATAAACAAGAAATCTAGAAATTAAATATTAAGTTTGTGTTATTGTTGATTACTTCAAACTACGCTAGTGGCACTACAAGAAACTTCATTTTTTTCAACAAGTATTTATCTACGGTCACTTAAAACTGTTGATAATAGCATTAATTATTGACGGTTAGAGTCAACCGTCAATAAAAAGCGTTGATAAAATTACCCGCCAACCCGCGCAGGCTTTTCCCTCTTAAAATTTAATTATTTTCTTCAGCACCGTCGAAAAAGGGGGTCAAAAATTAAGATTAAAAAATGAACTTTTTATCGTCAGTTTGGTGGCCGTTGATAAAATAATTTAAGGTCTTTTATTTACAGTTTTGAACCGTTGAAAAAAAAAAAATCTTTTATTATCAGTTATAAACCGTGGAAAATAGACTTACTAGAACACACTTTCAGATTATAGTCTCTACAAAACCGCTCTCCCTCTCAAAACTCAAAGGAAATCTGAAAGTATGTTCTAGAACCTGGAAAAATTCTCAAAACTCAAAGGTATACTCTCAGCCCTTTGATTTTATTTGGAAAAGTTTTTCTAATACTCTCTCTCTCTCTCTCTCTCTCTTTTATTTTCCACATTTTCACAGATTCGCTGGCCACATTTTCACGGATTCACATTTCTCTGGCCAATCTGTCTCTTCGCATTTCTCTGGTACTCTCTCTCTCTCTCTCTCTCTCTCTCACGAATTTGAGTTTTTAGTTTGCTTGATTATGAGTTTTTGGTTGATTTTTGTATCTGTTTAGCTTGCTATTTCATTTTTGGTTTTGAATTTTGAGTTTCACTTTTCATTTTTGGTTTTGAATTTTGAATTTCACTTTTAAAAAAAATTGTGTATGTCTCGTGAAATCATTTTGTAATTCCATGGATTAAGAACCAGTGCGGTCATGGAATTCCATTACCCTAACTTGAGAACCCCACTTGATGAGCTTTGGCAACTCTTCTTTATAGCAGGACAATGTAGCACATGCCTTATGTACCATCCTAGTCCTGGTCATTGAATCGAAGTTTTACTGTCATATGATTGTGATTCAAAATTATATGAGGAATTTCAATAAGATTATTAGAGTGTATACTGTATAGATAGACAATTGCAGTTTCATTGTCATCTAATTGTAATTTGACCATTAAAATTATGTTAATTTTAATTAGACTAATACGTTTTTTGCCCACTGATAAGTTCCAGACTTGTACTCGTATTTTGAACTGATTTAAGCTGATTTTTTGGTCAATTGGATTGATTAATGGTGGTTAATTTATTATATGGGGCGCATATATCATTACATGCTCAAATAATAAGTTTTATGGCTCACATTGTAGCTAGCCTCACTCCTTCAACATTGCAACATAGATGTCGCACCCTTGACATGGATGATTAAATTATAAATCCAGTGTATGTACATTGTTATCTAAGTAATGGATTGTTCTTTCTGGTTTATGTCTTCCCACTTCTGTACATGCTTGACTGCTCTGTCTGCCTGCAAGTTTCACCAATAGTAATCAAAATTAAAAATGTGTTTTATGTGGATAAAAGTAGAAAAGAAAGATTCAGTAGGTTATTACCTCCTTTTCCCAGTTGCATCGAATGATAATGATGCTCAATATCAAGGTCTGTATCGTAGTTCCACCAAATATCATTCCAGCCCAAATACCCTTTCGTGCAAGAATATACATTAAGTTATTATGTTTGCAATATTACTTGTGATAATTACCATGGTACATCATGTTGGAAAATTTCATATGTGAAGGACTAAGTCACTGAGAAGTTTAAATACCATGGTAGTGTTTCTCCCAATTAATAATTTCCTTGAATTTTTTGTCAATGAGATTGGTTGGTTGATTGGGAGAGGAAAGCAAGTACCGTAACTCCTTGGTAGAAGCCCCATCCGAATAAATATCCAAGAGGGACACCAATCAAGTAGTAGCAAACAAGGTTTATGTATGCCACATATGATTGCCAACCCGATCCCACAGCCACACCTGCATTAGATGTTACCTTTCATGTTCAATGATTGAAATCTCTAAAAGAAAAATTGGCATATAGTTATCACCTGAGAGAACTGGCTGAACACTATTGAGGAGAATAGTGAAGGCTAAAAGGACAGTTAGCTTGTCCACCACTTCGAGTACAGGTTCACTTGAGGAGAATAAGAGGGAAATCTTGTTGTTGAAAATCATAATCATTAACCAGAATATGATGCTGATCAATAAAGATGTTACCACTGACACTGTTGCAGCAAACTTGGCTCCTTTTCCATTGCCTGCTCTGAGCTCGTTGGCCACTCTCACTCTGCATTATATTTTAACAAAGTATTAGTCATATATTACCCCATGATACTAGGCTTTGTGTTATCTTCTTGTTTGATTAAGGGCTTGGAAATCCTTATTATTGATTGCTGTGAGATGGTGATATGTGGTTCAATTGCTTCCACGGACGTTCAAGTAATATAGTTAATTATTTTGGTCATTTACATTTAAATTCTTGAAATGTCACTTAAGAGTGTGAAAGCATTAATGAAATAGCTGGCTTTAAGATTAGTCCTTCCCATATTTATATTTCTTTCATTGGCATGTACATTCGTTTACCTTGTTTGTCTTGTTGTGCTATCTATTCATTAGAGAACTGCTATAAGAACAACTATTTTCATACATCAACAATAAATATGATATTCAATATTTAGTGCAGTGGCCACTAAGAAGCATGAACTCCAATGAATTTCAAGATTCCAACCCTATCATCAATTTTTTTTTTTTTTTTTTTATGGGAACGAGTATTATATCAAAAAAAGCTAAATGATTAGTATCCACTGTATCAATACTGCTGGAACAATTTGAGAATTTTAAGGTATTAGACAATCTGTTTTAAGACTCTAAAGGGACTAGGCATGAATATATGATTTTTTTTTTTCTTTTTCTTTTTGGTTTCTGTTCTGTTTTGCTTTGGACTGGGTGTCTTGAGTTCTGTCCCTATGGGATGCTGATTTTGACAAAATTCTATATAGGACATGATTTGTAATGGGAGTGAACATTGGTCGCTTTTTTTATACTGATATACTATATCTTAAAATCATATTCTTATCCAAAGTGGGTCTTTGTTTTACTTGATATATGTGCTTTTCTGGTCTTTCTTAATGCTGTTTGTCAAGATGTTGCTTTTCTTTGGGGGGCTTTGAGTTATATGAACATGTTGTGAACTAGTTGAAGGCATCTCATATTTCCTACATTCTTGAATGATTAAAATGTAGTTCTAGTTACTTTTAGCTCAAGTGTTAGGGCCTAGATGTATCAAAATTTGGGATGTGGCTATTTCTATAATCTGGTTAGCTCATTTAGCTGCTTTACTGGTCATGTAGACATTCTGAATAACATGTTTTGAACTTGGCCTAGGTGCTGAATAGAATGTAATCAATCTATTGCAATTAACATTACTGCTTTTCTGCATTTCTCTTTTAATTAACAAAACTACCCTTTCTTGTAAAATTAGAAGAAATTCTACCTATGGCTAGAAGTGCTAGAAAAAATGCAGCTACCACAAGTACTGGAGAGTCTAGCACAAGTGAAAATGGTGTCTCGGGAGTTGGTAACTAAAATACTACATCTTTTTCTTTTAATCGTTTGTTTTTAGAATTCTATTTCTATAGCAAATTATTATAATCACCATTCTTATTTTGCATCTATTTATAGTTGACATGCATTTGTTTAATTGTTTTTAATAATGTAGGAAATAAGTCAGGGCGAGGGTTTACACGAAATCTAAAGTTGCTAAAAATTTTTAAGGGGCAAAGGTTTCCAATCACTTGGACAAATCGAAGACCTGTAGGGAAATACTCCAAAGTATTCAAATCAGAGTGTACTGCCCTTGTTAGGCAGATACAAAATGCACCTTTACAAGTCAAGGAATGGAGACATGTTCCTTATGAGAAGAAAAAAAAGTTATTTGACAATGTATTGGTACGTAGTATAACAAATTTTGAAATACGAGTTTACCATATAATGACTACGTAGTATATTAAATTTTGAAATACAAGTTTACTATATAATGAAAGTGTAATCTTTACTGATTTTCATTGTTTTAGGAGCACTTCATTGTTGAGGGTCAAGAGACTCTTGTTTGGCAGCAAATGAATAGGTCTTACAAAAATTACCGAAACTCCCTAAAAAAAAAATGGTTTGATCCATATGGTGATGATCATGAGGAGGCACGAGAAAATTTGCCACCTAACATAGCGCAGGATGATTGGAATTATCTTGTGAATTTATGGAGTGATAAAGATTGGAAGGTA
This sequence comes from Fagus crenata, assembly GCA_014362285.1. Classification (NCBI taxonomy): domain Eukaryota; kingdom Viridiplantae; phylum Streptophyta; class Magnoliopsida; order Fagales; family Fagaceae; genus Fagus; species Fagus crenata. The sequence continues at coordinate 10,109 of BKZX01022018.1, forward strand.
CTAATACATGAAATTTAATATTAATTTTATTCATAATTTGTGACTTTTTTACTCACTCATGCATCTTTTTATTAATCATGGATCTTTATTGTAATGTATTGTTCTTGAAATGTAGGATATGTGTGAGAAAAACAAGATTAGTTGTTCCCAAAATCTTATCATTCACATTACCGGATCAAAGAGTTTTCAACAACGATAAGAGGAAGAGGTTTGCATATACCATTTTCAAAACCTTTGGGAGCTATTTATTCCTATTTTTTTTCTAAGAAAAAAATTGATGCATACTTACTCATGATGCTTGCAATTTGTTTTTTAAATGATAGAAGGAGAAAACTGGAGAAGAACTTGGTCGAGTTCAATTGTTTGAGGTCACACATGTGAGAGCTAATGGACTAGCAATAAATGAGCATACACAAGAAGCATTGGTATGAAAATCCCTAAAAAGAATACTTATATAAATAATTGTTATGTTTTATTTTTATGTGCTTTTAACTTGTGGTATAAGTGCTTTTTTAATATAGATGGCATTTAAGAACTTTACTACTCAAGTGGCTGAGGGGTCTTTGCAAATGAGTGAAGATGAAATGTTTGTGGAGGTATTTGGGCCCGAACATCATGGTCGCGTTCGTGGTTATGGGGATGGTGTTACTCCTACAGAATTATGGGGCTCCTCTTCATCTTCTATTCGTGACCTTCAAAGGCAATTGAAAGAATCAGAGGAAAAACGCAAGGAGAATGATGCTGACCTTCAAAGGCAACTGAAAGAATCTGAGGAAAAACGTAAGGAGAGTGATGCTCATCTAAAGATTTTGGAGGCACAAGTAAATCGGGTTGAGAGTTTGCTAGCATTAGTAATGAAAAAACTATCTCCACCTGAGCTAGCTCAATCTGAGAGTTCTACCTAAGTTTACTATTAGGTTAGTTTGTTAATCATTCAACACTAAAAAATTCAAAATTTTGTTTTTGGTGACATATATAACAATTCACCTATGCCTACTTATGGTCTAATCTTTTGTTTCAATAGCTTGTACAGGAAAAACAAAATGAAGAGAGAACCGTCACAAAATTTCTTGCAGGTATTTATTATTATTTTTCTATAATAAGGTTTGCATCTTTGGCACTTATGGACTGAATCTGTTGCTGGGTTGAATCTGCTGCTGGGTTGATTTTTGGTTTTGGTTTTGCTGTGTGTTTTAAACTTTGGGATGCCTAATAAAGAGGTTGCAATGTGGGTTAATTAGATTTACTTGTGACCCTAATAAAGAGGTTTCAATGCCTAATAAAGTTTTAAAGCATAGTTACCAAGTTGCAATTCACAGGGGATTAAGGGTTTGGTCAAAGCTTCCTAGTTATGATTATTGTGTTCTGGCTCGTTCATGTCATGTGATGGTGTTGTGATTTGGATTCATTTGCATGGTAGTTTATTTCAGGCTGGTAGAGTTGTAGCACTTCAGAGATCCTGTAATTCAACCCTCTGATTAGTGAACATTTTAGCAAGGTCAAAATTTCGTGGAAAAATGTTAGGAAGGATTTCAATTTGGTATTGCATAAGATATAGTTCAAGGTAAGATGGGCATGTACAGTTTGTTAAAACAATTTTGAATTTTGAAATCCCTTTTGTTGGCTTTTCACAAGCTCTTCATTGACTTCATTCCTATATGGCTAGGTCCTAGAGCTCAAGATGTCACTGAGGTGAACCCGTTGATATTGTTGTGGCATGAATGATAACTTTTAGTTAGTGCTTCTAATGAACCTGATTATCAAAATGGTAAAAGGAACCATATTCTTGAGCACAATTTTATGAAATATGCTTGCATTGGTCATGAGCCTGCATGACTCTAATGAGGAATTCATCAATCTATCTATTGGACAGGGAAGAGTTGTGCTCCTGTTGAGTGTGGAGTTGAGACAATATGTACTCATACTACTTACTGTACACTGTTTTTGTAACTTCAATATTGAAGTGATAAATTATGATTGGCATATGAGAAAGTGTGAAAGTTATTCTAGATTAATTACAGCTTGTCCTTCAAGTTTTGAATTTATATTGTATGTGGCTTGTTTTATGTGTGTTTAGTAGACATCTCATGTTACTTAGATTTGTGTTGGGTTATCATGGTTTAATATGCTTAGGCAATGCTATCATTATTAGCATTATTTTCAAGGCATTATTTGTTTATTCTTTGTCTAATTATAGGTTCTTTCTTTTTCATTGTAGGTACTTGATGGAAGTAAAGGAGGAAGCATATTACAACTAGACTTTGATATAGTTCTTTTTATTTTGGTTTATTAGTTTGTCATTTAGGAAACTTGAAACTATTGAATACTTTGTGACATGTAATTCCTTTTAGACAATGTTTCGTTTTGATATCAAATTGCATAAAAAAAGAAGGGATTTCAATTTGGTATTTGACATGTAAATCCTTTGGTATCCATATTCCTTTTTGATATATGAGAAAAGGATTTCAATTTGGTATTGCATAATTGTGTTTATGTTTTGATTGGTGTAAAAGAGCTCATCCAATCTTCTCTAAAAAAAAAAAAAATCAAATACTTATTTCAACAGTTATGAACTATTGAAATATCTAAAGACAACATTTATCAACGGTTCAATGATAGTCGATAAAGGTAATAAGTATACTATTATCTACATTTTTAAAATAAGTTTCAACAGTTTTAAACTAAGTTTCAATAGTTTTAAATTATGTTTCAACGTTTCCTAACCGTTGAAAAAGATGAAGCACTTTTTTCCACGGTCCTAAAGCCCGTCAAAAAGTATTTTCGACATAGTTTGTTTCGACGGGTCTCAACAGTCACTTGAACCGTCAAAAATACTTTTTTCGTCAGTTTTTAGTACTTGTTTCAACGGTTCTAACCGTTGAAAATAGCAAAATTTCTTGTAGTGTGGCTCGTTGGACGGTAACCATTTGTATTTTTAAGACATTGGTGACCAATATTTTATGAGCAAAGTTTGGTTGCAAATCAATTTATAACAAGACTATATAAAAATTCATAAGACTATTCACGTATATTTTACTCATGATGGCTTATTTAATAAGTTATGTGACTTGTTTAAATAATACACGCGAATAGTCTTATAACAAGATTGTTTTGAACTAGTTTATAATTAAATCATGTTCATATCTTATTATATCAATAAATAACTTTGTGGTTGTACCGTTGTAGATTATGCTTTAAATGATTTTTTACTTGAAAAATAGCAAATTTTGATGATATAGTTTAGTTAATTAATGTCAAGAGTCTTGTAGCTTAATTGACACATTTTGATGTTCTTCAACGAAGACATCTAAGGTTCAAATCGTCACTCTTCCAACTATCGAATTATTAAAAAAAATGTATAGTTAATAAACTGTTTTAACAAACTTCGCATCATCTTGATCTATGTTTAATTATTTTCATTATTATCTTTATTATCACAATTGTGTGGAACACGTTTACCCTAGAGTCCAATAGGTGAAGACAAGCTCTAATCATCTTAGTTGAGAAGTATTTGTGGACACTCACCAACCAATTCTTGACCATAAGAGAGAGAATCTGCTTTTCTACAACAATTATGGTTGTAGGATTATCAATTTTGGAATCATTTTATCAACAGGTTAATAGGGAAAAAAAAGTCCACATTTGTCCCATAAAAGTCTGTACGATCTTATTGTATGATCAATTATGCCGGATTTTATTTGTTCTATTGCTTAGCTTTAGCTTAGCAAAGTAATAATAATAATATTAATATTGCTTAGCTTTAGATGAAAGTATGCTTTCCAAGTGCACTAAACATGTGCTATGGCAACGGGAAGTCCCACCAATTGAAAACCATGCCTCCATGGAAATAGGAAAATGTCAAATTGAGGGTCCACTAGGCATCTAATTAAAGCTTGCTTTTCAAAAGCACAAAAAGTTATAGAAGCTATTCCGTAACCCTACCGTTGCATAATGTACATTTCTAGTGGGCAAACGCAAAACCACCACAAGCTTAACGCACATCAGAGTCATCATTTATAAGAATGCATTAATATGATTGTATTATTATCCTGATGTGGCACACTTATGCAGTGTGCTTTCAAAGAAAGATAATGACATCTACTTTCTCTTTTTGCATGATTTAGCCATTTGGCCTTTGCCTTCATTAAATGCCCTTATAATCCAACTCCTAAAACCTTAATTTGAACATTGGAATCAACAAAACAAGGATAACAAAGTTTTTAAACTACTTATAAAAGACCACAAGTCTTATGATTAAGTTGTATGACTTGTATCTCTCTTTACAAAAGAATTTAACATTAAATTAATTCTTTTTAAAACTTATAAAAATAATATTTTAAATTCATAACGATTTTCCTTCCCTTTTTCTCATTGTTATTATGACCAAAATGACACTTTTAAGTGTCAAAAAGCTCCACAAATTCTTTTAGAACAAATTTTCTAAATTGAAGATAGAAAATAGAAGAATACAAGCATAAATTCTTATAAATTCAAGTAGAGATGAAATTAAGATTTTCCTATTTAATTAAGGAGGAGAAGTATATTATGCTATTAGGTCTTTCTTGAAAAGTTTTGTATTGCGATTGTATTTTTTGAAAAAACACATACTAGACAAAAATATGTTTTACACGCATTTACTGGTTGTTGACTTGTTGTCATTTCGATTGAGGGCACTCACGGGTCGATAAAACTCAAGTTGAGGATAAAAACTCAGGTTGGGATGGGTCGTTAACGGGTATCATTGTTTAGTTGATAGTAATTATTATTTTTTTGTTTTTGTTGTTGCACTCTTATTATGATTGTTCTTACAAGTAAAATTTCCAATATATAATCTATTTGGATTATTCTTATTTTTTATGTTGATTTTAGTTGTTCTATATCAATAATTTAAAGTGATGAATTAAAGTTTTTATTTTATATCTATATAAATGATATCAGAAAATTTGGATTTTTTGTATAACCCAAACACCCAAAAACAAACCATTTTCTATGATAATGTTTTCAACTAAAAACATTTTCCGATAGAAATCATTTTACGGCAAAACAAACAGTGTCTAAGAAAAATAAGGGTTGTGAAGTAAGACCAATGTGAGCCATGTGCCTGATCCATGAAGTAAAGAGATTTTTGGCAACACGCCCAACTTGTTGGATGTGACAGAATTTTTTGAATACCTTGCATATGTTTTGCACTAATTTCTTGCATCGTGGTGACGTGACCTTCATGGGGGCATTAGGAAATGAATGAAGACCCGCTATGTGACCATGAAGCGAAAAAGAGACCTCAAATGGGAGTAGAAGGATGTTGTTATCAAAGATTAAATTAGAAAGGAAAATGTTAAAATTATTATCAATTTTACTTAAAAAAAAAAATTTACAAAAGGATATGCCAAAGAATGTGTTTTTGAGTCACATTAATAGCATATTAAATAAATATATTACTTAATTACCTTTATGTTTTTTATTTAGAGGTTGACACATTAGTTAGTTTGAAAGTCACATGTAATAACTTTTTAATATCTTTAACATACTCAATTTAAGAAGATGTCTCTCGCGTCTCACCGAATAATAAAATATTTCACCATAAGTCATACTAATAGCAAAAGATAAAATAAATGGAATCCTTTGTTAGAGTGATAATGCCCTTAAATTGAATCAAGATAAGCGATTAGATCTATTTTTCTTTTGCCATGATAGGCTTTATACGAATTTTTTTGATCTTATAAAACCCTTTGTTGGATTTTGAATCGAGCCATAAACAAGTTATTTTTATGCAACTATTCATATC
>BKZX01022020.1:0-14121 GCA_014362285.1 Fagus crenata
GGATTGCAAGAATCACCAAATCATCACCTGGTTTCGCCACTCTATTGTACCTTCCATTCATCAGCAATTTGGTCGCTATGAAAATGCTAAGGATGTTTGGGATCTTCTGAGTCGTCATTATACTACTGCTGGCCTTTCTCACGAGTATCAACTTTGGGGTCTTCTTGTCAATATGAAACAAACGCCTAGGCAACCGATCAATGAGTTCCTTTCTGGTATGCAGTCTATTTGGGATCAAATGGAGCAGTCTACCCATATTGTCAAGGATCCTGCAGATGCAGCAATCTTAGCTACCAAACGAGATCAGTTTCATCTTATCCAGTTCCTGATGGCCTTGACTTCTGAGTTTGAACCAGTTCGTGCTACTTTGCTTCAGCAGGTCCCTCTCCCTACTCTGGAATTTGCTATGAGTCAGCTTCTCTCTCATGAGACCCGTCTTCGCACTCTTCAACCCCATCACCCTGATGCGGTCCTTGCTACTGCTACACGTCCTTCAAGCTCTTCCTCATCTAGGAATGGTCCGAAATATTGCAAGAACTGTCATAAGCAGGGACATCTTTTGGCTGAATGCCCGACCATCCAATGTCGGTACTGTCACAAGATTGGTCACATTGTCTACAATTGCCCTACCAAGCCTCCCAAGCCAGGTCAATCAGGTATTCTTCCAAGGCCTGTTAATCACTCTGTCGCTGTTGCTGCTGAAGACTCACCCTCTGATCCTTCTCTCTCATCTATCCCGGTTAGTGAGTTAGGACCAATGGTCTTTACCATGGTCAAACAATTTTTGTCCTCCTCTGATAAGGTTTCCTCTGCTGTCTCAGGTAATACTTGGTATTTTGATTCTGCCTGTTGTAATCATATGTCTCCTGATTCTCAACTATTTTCTTCTATTATTCCTACTACTCATGCTCCTCTTATTCAAACTGCTAATGGCTCGCACCTTGCTGCTAGTCATACTGGTTCTGTTTCCACCTCTACACTATCTCTATCTGAAACATATCTTATTCCCAACCTCACTCTTAATCTCATCTCTGTTGGTCAATTATGTGAACTTGGTTTTGACTTGTGGTTTGGTTCTTCTGGTTGTCGTGTGCAGGATCCTCGGACGAATCAGGTTCTTGGGACAGGCCGTAGAGTGGGACGGATGTTCGAGCTCACTTCACTTCACCTACCTACCACATCGACACCCCCTCCATCTCATGTTGCTCATACTGCTTCTGTTTTTCCTTTAAGTCTTTGGCATTTACGTTTAGGTCATGTGTCAGTTCAAAAACTTCGCACTTTAATTTCTAGTGGTTTTTTGGGTCAAGTCAAACATGATTCAGTTGACTGTGTATCTTGTCAGTTGGCCAAATAGCCCGCTTTATCTTTTAATAATAGTGACTCTTTTTCTCATGCCTCTTTTGACTTGATTCACTCTGATATTTGGGGACCTAGCCCCACTGCTACTGTAGGTGGATCTAAATACTTTGTCATATTTGTTGATGATTTCTCTCGATATACATGGATTTACCTTATGCACCATCGCTCTGAATTATCTCAAATCTATCGCACTTTTGCCCAAATGATCTCCACCCAGTTTTCAAAAACCATTAAAATCTTTCGCACTGATAATGCCATGGAATATAGAGACTCTCAATTTCTTGATTTCATTCACACACAAGGCACTATTATTCAGCGTTCTTGTGCAGGAACCTCTCAGCAAAATGGTAGGGCTGAACGCAAACATCGCCACATTCTTGACTCTGTTAGGGCTTTCCTCATTTCTGCTTCATGTCCTGAACGTTTTTGGGGGGAAGCCGCTCTTACTGCTATCTATACCATCAACCGTCTTCCATCCTCAGCTCTCCAAAATGTGACTCCCTTTAAACGTCTCTATGGTACTCCAGCTTCCTACTCTTCTCTTCGCGTCTTTGGTTGTGCATGTTTTATTTTACTTCAGCCGCATGAACATTCCAAATTAGAACCTCGATCTCGTCTATGTTGCTTTCTTAGGTATGGGATTGAACACAAAGGTTATCGTTGTTGGGACCCTATCTCTCAACGTCTTCGCATTTCTCGTCATGTTGTTTTCTGGGAACATACCATGTTTAATTCCCTGTCCAAGTTTACAACTTGTTCCACCCCTTCCTTTTTTACTAATCCATCACTACCTTTGTTTCCTATATCTCCTGCTGATTCTCCGACTTCTCCTCTAGCACCTCCACTAGCTGTGGATCCTGTCCTTGATCAGACTCCTGACCTCCCTCTTGCTGCTCCTCCTGCTGACTCTCCGGCTTCACCCCCAGAACCTGCACCGCCTGTGGATCCTGTCATTGATCAGCCTCCTCTCCTCCCCCTTCGTCGTTCTGACTGGGTAAGAGCACCTTCTGCTCATTTGCGTGATTATTCTTGTTTTTCAGCTGTGCTTTCCCTTCATGAGCCTCACACCTATCGTGAGGCCTGTACTAACCCTCTTTGGCAGCAAGCAATGACAGAGGAACTTCAGGCTTTGGAGAAGACTCATACTTGGGACTTGGTTGATTTGCCTCATGGTAAATTTGCCATTGGCTGCAAATGGGTCTACAAGATGAAGACCAAATCTGATGGCTCTATTGAACGGTATAAGGCTCGTCTTGTTGCCAAGGGATATGCTTAGGAATATGGGATTGACTATGAGGAGACTTTTGCTCCTGTTGCTCGTATTACCTCTGTTCGTAGTCTTCTTGCTATTGCTGCAGTTCATCAGTGGCCTCTTTTTCAGATGGATGTTAAGAATGCCTTCTTAAATGGTGATCTCATTGAAGAAGTCTATATGCAGGCACCTCCAGGCTATTCAGACTATCTTGACAAAGTTTGTCTCCTTCGTCGCGCTCTGTATGGTCTTAAGCAAGCTCCTCGAGCCTGGTTTGCCAAGTTTAGCAGTATTGTACATCAGTTTGGCTTCTCATCCAGTTCTCATGATACAGCATTGTTTATCCGCCGATCTGATAAGGGTATGATTCTTCTTCTACTATATGTTGATGACATGATCATTACTGGGGATGATCACTCTGGCATTTCTGATTTCAAGCTCCTTCTCCACCAACAATTTGAGATGAAGGATCTTGGTCATCTGAGCTACTTCCTAGGCCTTGAGATCTCTTCTGATTCCACTGGTTATTATCTCTCTCAGGCTAAGTATGCCTCTGACTTGTTATCTCGTGCTGGCCTGACTGACACTAAAGTTGTTTCTACACCCCTTGAGATGAATGCTCGCCTTACTCCCTTGGATGGCACACCTCTCAGTGATGCCACTCTCTATCGTCAGCTTGTTGGCAGCTTAGTTTATCTCACTGTAACCCGCCCTGATATTGCTCATGCTGTTCATTTGGTGAGTCAATTCTTATCTGCTCCCCATTCAACACACTATGCTGCAGTGCTTCACATTCTTCGTTATATCAAGGGTACTATGTTTCACGGACTTCACTTCTCTGCTCACTCCACCCTTGACCTCTGTGCTTATTCTGATGCTGATTGGGCCGGGGATCCTACTGACCGCCGCTCTACTACTGGATTTTGTTTCTTTTTGGGAGACTCTCTTATTTCTTGGCGCAGTAAGAAACAACATATTGTGTCTCGCTCTAGTACTGAGGCCGAGTATCGTGCTCTGGCTGATACTACTTCTGAACTTCTTGCTCTTCGTTGGCTGTTGGAAGATATGGGTGTTACACATTCTTCACCGACTGTTATACATTGTGACAACCGTAGTGCTATTCAGATTGCGCATAATGATGTTTTCCATGAGCGCACCAAGCATATTGAGATTGATTGTCATCTTGTGCGTCATCATCTGTCTGCTGGCATCCTACATCTTCTTCCAGTTAGCTCTTCTGATCAGCTTGCTGACATCTTTACGAAGACTTTTCCTCCTGGTCGTTTTCGCGATCTTGTTTCCAAACTCAAGATGGCTTCTGTCAAACCACCTTGAGTTTGAGGGGGGATGTTAATATGTATATACCTTTTGTTATTGTACTAGTCTAGGGTTTCCTAGGGTTTACGTTGTATTTACTATACCGTACACTAGACTAGGCCTATATATATTCTTTTATTTGTACATGCTTATTCAGAATACTCAATACACAGATTATTGATTGATTGTTTGTTTTATACAAATGTATTTATATGTATTTATTGATTGTTTTATACCAAAATTAATGTCGTTTATTGATTGTTCAAAATAAAAGGAAGGCAATAAGCTTTGGTATTTGATTGTCTTTCATTGATTTCTTTATAAAAGTAAGCAAGCCTCTTCATCTCCCTCACCTCTTCATCTTCCATGGCTTTTACCCTTACCCATTAATCACATATCTCCCCAATTGATTGCACCCCAATCTCCTATTTAAAACCTCTAGTACCCGTTGCCCCAACCATTTGTGATGTTGTGTTCGACTTTTTTTTTTTTTTTTTTGGCTCTTGTGGTTCTTTGGTGGTTTCCTGATGTTTTCGTCTCTACCGAATATTAAGACGTTTGTATTTTTTTATTTATTGAATTTGTGGGTTCTGAACCCTGGTCTGTGGTTTTGTGGTGGTTGGTGTCTTTTTTCCTTTGGTTTTTTGATCGGATTTGTGTTTTTTGTGTTTGGATTTGTGTTGTTTTGTAGTATGGGTTACCAGTTTTGCCGAGAATAATGATTCTATTCAATAACTCAGGTATGTATCATTTGTTGTTTCCTCCTTTTATCAAGTTCAGATGTCACAGGTCTGACTTTCCAATTTTTGAATGGCAGAAATAAATATTGATTTAACAAACAAATTGACAAAATGAAAGTTGAGAGAAAAATATATCATATGCCATATTTTGTTAGGCATTATCTCCCCCAATTTCATTTGTGAGTGGTCGTCTTAGATTTTGGAACATATGACCACTATGATCACAATTATAAATTTGCTAACAGAGCCAAGCACGTCACTAATTGTGCTCAAGTGAATGAAGTGTGTTCTTTCTTCAGTACATATACCATTTTGTCAAATTTATTAATTTGTGATCTTGCTTAGTATATGCTTTCTCTGTGATGTTCATTGCAATAGTAGACTTTGGGGGTATGTGATATGTTAACTCAAACAACACTCATAAAGACAATATCATTCCAGTATCAGTTTTTTTTTTTTTTTTATTATTATTTTTTTTATTATTTTTTTTAAATTAGGTCAAGTTATTATGTTTTTCAGCATTTAACTATTTCAGTTTTTCATATTTGGTTAATCTTTGAAGTTTTCCTACGAAATGAACAAAAGGATATAGTCCAAATGTTATGTACCCTACAAAAAATTACAATTGAGCCTTTGTTCACGGTTGAATGTTGTTATTGATATGAGCCGGAAAGGATGCTTTTTGCACTGTCACTAAAAAGCTATAGTGCCAATATTGTTGCCCTATTCAGTAAACATTATTGGATCGGTAGCAATAATAAATTAAAGTGATATAAAATCCCCATATTTTATGATATAATGGTTACAAATTATAATCAATTCACTAATTGATTGGGTTATAAGTAAGTGTGTCATATTTTAACATAACACTGAAATAAATGGTAAACCAATTGGTTGATGAAGTTTTGAGTTAATGATTCCATTTCTCATGTTTCACATAATTCAGTTATAGTAAAATTTTGTGGGGGTGTGGACTTAGTCTGTAGGGATCAAGCCTCCTATACTCTCTTTTCCAATCAAGCTAAATAACTAAAGATTATATTATTGAATTGTTTAAATAAACAGATGGCATATGTGAAATTTTCATCAAGTAGATTATATAGATTTATGAATTGTGATTTTTTGGTACCACCTGGTCAACCACTTGACATACTAGCACTTCGCAGAGTCGTTTTTCTTTTTTCTTTTTTTGCAATGTTATGGCTCCTATAATTGATCTTTTTCTCTGCAACCATTCATACTTATTGATTGGGTATCCGCAAGCTTACTTATTGATCCTTCCCCTTGAATTTGATGATGCAGCTAAATCTAATAATGGTATATAAATTTTGGGTAAATTACACTTTACCACCCTCAACTATCACCCATTTTTCACTTCACCCCCTAAACTTTAAAAAGTATCAATTGACCCCCTAAACTAATTCAATTGCACGGCCGTTACCCCCTGAGCCCAAAATCGCGTTAGAATTGACGGAATAGTACAACATGTGACACGCACGTGACATACGAGCCCACCCGGACAGCTGTCACCCATAATTATCTTTGAAAACCCAAAAATGCCCTCATCCACTTTCTTTCTCTTTCTTCTTTCCTTTTTTGTTGTGTACAAAAAACAGAGAAGCAAGAAAAGAGGAGAGCATTGACCTCAGGATCATGGACTTGATCGACGATGCAGGGAGAGGCCAAGTAGAAGACTCCGGCGCAGCCAGTGAGAGCGCGGAGAATGGAGGCGTAGTCGAGGAGCTCGATCTGGAAGAGATGGAGACGCGTCTCTGCTCCTTCACGTCAACATCAGCCAGCGTTACTATGCTAATGCCTTGACGTGCTTTAAGTTTTGCCTGTTCATCTCGTGGTAGTTGGTTCCACTTGGCTTGCCACTCACACGCGAGTGCAGGTCCGGTTGCTCCAGTGAGTCCATAAGCATGTGTGACATGAAACCCAAGTGGCTCAATTTGTTCAAGCAGTGATGCAGGTGGGGGTGCTCCTCCTGTGACTATTTGGACCGGAGATTTTATATCCGGACGCTATTTGGGTTCAGATTGATCAAGCAGAATGTTGAAAATGATGGGTGCACAGCACATGTGTGTCACCTTGTGCATAGAAATGCTTTTGTAGATGTCAGATGCCATTGTGTTGCGTAAACACACGTTGGTCCCCCCGCGTGCTGCTATGCCCCATGTGAAGGTCCACCCATTGCAATGGGACATGAGAAGTGTCCACAAGTAAACAGGCTCACTTCCCATTTCCCAACCCAGAATTAGACTTAAAGTGCTAAGATAGGCACCTCTGTGGCTACAAACAACACCTTTTGGTTCAGATGTTGTTTAATTATTGTAGTTCACGGACGATAACCACGGTTGAGAACCCTACATTCCTTTGATCTTGAACGGTGGCTTGGACAGTGTAACCATGGTCGAGTAGTTCATGGACGAGCCAGGATCCAATGCAGCCGCTACCTCCAGTCACGCACACCACCTCACCCTCTTTCGCCATTTGGTTCTCACTTCCCACTCTTTACACTCACTCACAGCCAAACTGTATGGGACTGGTATGGTATATGTTACGAGCACGTTGCATGTAGTGCATGTTGTTGAGTTAACTCACTAAGTCAAGTCACTGAGTCAACTCGGTGGTTATCAAATTTGGTCCGTTAACTTGGTTGCAAATAAGAGTTGTGGATGGCTACATGTTTTAGAGGTTACGTATTTGATGTTACTCAATGGTTTAGGATTGCTTAGGATTGTTGGCAATAGATTGTTAGCAATCAAATGAAACTCTGTTTTGGGTGCTGTCAAACAGAGCAATTGTTTAGGGATTATCTTTAGGAATTGTTGTTTGTTTAGGAGTTGTTATTTACTTAGGTTAGTTGCACTCAATCTCTTTTGGATGAAGTTGAGTTATTTTATACTTCTTGTTTCTGTAAATTGGTAAACCCGACCCAAAATGGCAAACATAGACAACCTTACATATGGCTTTGCGGATTTCACCATGGCACCCTATGGACCTTACTGGAAGTTCATCAAAAAGCTTTGCATGACCGAACTTCTAGGTGGTCGAACACTTGAGCAGCACCTTCCAGTCAGGAGTGAAGAAATAAAGCAGTTTTTATAGCTATTAAATAAAAAGGCGAAGGCCAATGAGGAAGTTGATGTGGGAGTAGAGCTTATAAGGTTAACGAATAACATAATATCAAGGATGGCATTAAGAAAAAGGTGTTCAGAAAATGAAGATGATGCTGACAAGGTGAGGAAGTTGGTGGAAGAGATGTGTGAACTTGCTGGTAAAGGTAACGTCTTGGAAATGATATGGTTTTGTAAGAATTTAGATTTGCAAGGATTTGGGAAAAGGCTTAAGGATGTTCGTGATAGGTATGACACTATGATGGAGAAGATAATGATGGAGCACAAAGAGGCGAGGAAGAAGAAAGAGCTGAAGGATGATGGAATAAAAGATGTACTTGATATTTACGAAGATGAAAACTCAGAGATTAAAATGACCAGAAAAACATCAAAAGCTTCATTATGGGGATAAGGGTATTTTGGGGTTTAGGGAAAAATTAAATTGGTAAAAGTATTTTGGTGGGTCCGGATCACGTGCGTGTCACGTGATAGACGATTCCGTCAATTCTAACGCGATTTTGGGCTCAGGGGGTAACGGCCGTGCAATTGGATTAGTTAAGGGGGTCAATTAATACTTTTTAAAGTTTAGGGGGTGAAGTGAAAAAAGGGTGATAGTTGAGGGTGGTAAAGTGTAATTTACCCATAAATTTTCATAGATTTTGACATATGCAGCCTTATTGAAAAGGCAAAAACTAGAGATTGAGGATCTTTGTACGAAGCTTTAGGTGATAGTCGTCTTGACACAAACTTACAGTGAAGAGGTTAGACACAAACTTAAAAGTTAAATTCACACACAAGTTTATTAACCATTCCCGACTTTGATGCCATCACTTTTATAACGTTTGGATATATATGTGTGCTACTAGGTTGTAGCTTTTAGTCCCCACAAGTTTCATAATTGTAATGCTTGGGATCTGTTTATACTTGTAGGTGTACGTTTTATTTGCAAAAATTGACGGTAGAGTAAAAGAAGCAACATATCAAGCTTGGCTTGGTCTTTATATAGAAAGTATATTTGTCTTGAAGTTTTAATAGAGACGATGTTGATGCATTTGGATCGATAAACAGATAGTTCACTTGACTGTCATGAATGGATTTTGCTTCCTGAATGTATATGTTGAATGCTATAACTTCTCATTAAATGGAACTCTACATATTACAAGTAGGAATTAGGTGGATTAAAATTGTTTTTTTGTTTTTTAAACAACAAATGTTGGGGATAGTGATCTACTATTGTTAAAAAAGAAGCAAGAAAATAAAAGAGCTATTTTAGTCTTATTTATCCATTTTGTGTTTGTGTGTGTATGGTGACATTAAGGTGTAAGTTTGTTTGCGGTGAACAGAGTCCTTAATCTGTGTGTGGTGATATTAAGATGTTGATAGCCTGATATCCAAAGCAATGAACCAAACCAAGCTGCTAAGAATAAATGTAAAGAACGAGAATTGTGGAAACTAACTTATTTGAAAACTCATTTAGCCAAAATAATAATGAGTAGCTACGAATGTTTGAGGAGTAGCTATGATGTCTTTGTCTTGACCGAATTTGTAGCCTTTATTAGTAGATTCATTTTATGTGGGCTTATTTATTATTTATTATTTTATTTACTATGAATGTTTGAGGATAAACTATTGAAATAGTTACTGATGTTTTAGTTCTTTGAATAATGATGATCCATGTATTGTTTATATGTTTAAGATTTCTTTTGTAAAAATTGTTGAAGCAACAAGATGTGGGTAATTTTGGAACAATTGTGCCAGCAAAAGTGATTTGGAGATACTTTTTTTTTAATGGATAATTTTGGAACAATTGTGCCAGCATAAGTATAATGGATGATGCAAAACACTTTTTACTCTAGAAAAATAACAAAACTAAAAGTCTAAAATCACACTTTAAAATAAAACATATATAAGATTATTTAACTTATACTCCAATAAAAAATAATTATATCAATTTTCCCGCGTATCGTGCGGGTCTGCGATTAGTATATATAATATAGGAAGTTGCTTACAAGTCCCGAAATGTTAGCAACAATATATACAGTACGGAGTTCAACGTAGATATTGACAGCCTTAACTGACATTATTGCACAATAATTGAATGACAGGACACAAGCTGGGAATACAACAATGTAAGAAAGATGATAGCGGAAGAGCAGCCTTGCTCACTACAGTGTTGTCCAGTGCTTCACTAAGTGTGTTTGGAATTTGGATAAGCTAAAAATCAAACTTATTTTCACTGCGACCTTAAGTACAACTAATTAAAGTCCCACTTCCTCTAGATACAACTGCTTTTACCTAGCTTATTTTCTAAGCAGAGCAAGACAATGACAACAAATTATCCCGAACGGATCCTAAGAAAATTGTTGACAACTTAATGGTAACTTGGTAAGTGAAAAGGTCCCCATTGAGGAGTCATAGATATTGGAAGCAGCAGATATTAACCACTGGTAGTTGATTGAACCATACTCAGTGGCCGTAATTAGACTTCTAGACAAGCAACTATCATTTTCACTTTGATACAAAATACAAAGCTTTATGTAGAAAGCACCTCAACATCAGAAATAGCTGCTTTCAAACAACCATCATTTTTATTCTTTTTAATTCTTAGGCAATAATCAGAGTAAACTTGTAAATTTTAAATTCTGAAGAACTACCCTAACATACAAAGTTCACATCTCTTTAAATTTCCTAAATGTTTGACAAAACTAAACAAAGCTTTACTCAAATTAAATTGAAAATAAACATAAAAACCAGGATCAAGCTGTGTACCTAATTCACATTCGAATCGATAATCGAATCAAACCTAAATCTCTGATCTGCAACCAACAATGTGTCCAATGAGAACTCCTTAACCGCCTGATCCACCTCATTAACAAGCTGAATTCTCACTACAACCTATCCATGATTATGAACAAGAATTAAATCCTATAGTACATTTTTGTGAATGAATGGGAAGCTACATGTGAGTTTCTTTTTATATTTCTGAATTTGAAGCTCCAGTGGATTAAGCTCATACTCTGGAACTTCTGGAGGACATTAATTGTAGCATAAAGTACATATTGAAGGGAAGGACAGCAGAGAAGACATTAATTGTAATATCTTTCATAATTCTACAAAATTTGGTACTCCCTCCATTTATAGAATGGCCAAAAGCCAGAAAGTAAAAAATGAAACCAACTCAGAATAACATACAAATGGGATGCACCCTATAATCTAAAAAGAAACGTAAGGCCCACCTTATAATCTCCACCACAAAATCGAGAACATAAGGCCTAGCTAGTTTATTAGGGAATTTTAATAAACAAAACCATAAAAAAAAAAAAAATAATAATAATTAAAAAAATTGCGGATTAGGTTTCTTGATTTAACATAGACAAGTCAAATAAGCTAGTTGTATTTGTATATATTAATAAAAAAATTAATAATAACCATAGTCATCATACTGCTGAGACAAACTGGTCAATTACGCACAACAATTAAAAAACCAATAGAAAATTACTCCAAAAATAAATTCAAATAAAAGAGGCCAATTCACTCACACATACACACTTATTATTTGAATCATTATTATTTGAATCAAAGGTTAAGTTATTTTTGGTAATTTACACTCAAAACAACAATTATATATTAAAATATTATCCAAATGCTCAATTGACTTAAACAACATTTTTTACGGATTTTACCAAAGTTTGGTTGCGATTTTGAGAACGTAGCAAGCCAAATGGACACGAAAGGTCATTGACTAAGATCACTGATATCTAATTTCTTTATTTCTATTCATTTTTATTTATTATAAATTTTATTTAGAAAAACAAGAATCTGGTCACCACAATAATGACAGTTATTAGTACTTGTTTATTCCTAGATTAGGATTCTCTACAATATAAAGATATCTTCAGTTTCCTCTTACAACAAATGGAGTTAAAATCACATACAAGGATAAGTTCCTAAGGTGATGACAAGGAGTTGGTTGGATACTGATGGAGGGACTCAAACTTGGGATCTCATGATGAGAATCTTGAGACTAAGGAACCAATACACTTAACCTTTGAAGTTACATAGTGGATCCTTTGAGTTTTGGAGTTAATGAAGAAAATTTAAATATAGTTTATAGTTTCTTGTTATCCGAACAAGCATTTTTCATCGATGTGGGGCAACATTATGCTTACATTATCGAGAATCTAGATTTAAGGGATAGAAATCCTGGGTGGATGTAGAAGATCCAATCCATGTTGCATTTGATATAAGGCTATAAGCTTCATTTGAGCTCATTTGTAGTTGTAGGATCTGATCAAACTGGTCTTTTTAAGGCTTTAAACCTCAATTCATCACAATATATACTTGGATCCATGCCATTTTCATGAACAACAGTTCGGCCTTCAAGCATGCTTACTACTGCAGACATTGTGGGTCTAAGTGCTGGTGATGGATTAGTACATAAGAGAGCTACTTTTATCGTTCTAATTGCCTCTTCCTTGTTTAACTCAGACCCCAACTTTGGATCCACCAGCTCCATTAGATTACCCCTTTGTTGCAGAACAAGGGCCTGCAATGATCATATACAATACAATGAAAATGAAAAGTAGCAAGTTGACCCCAAAATTGTAGACATCTGCTTTATAGATCTTACCCAATCTAGAAGGCATACATAGTTCTCATTTGGTCGATATTTCATGTTGTTCTTCCCAGCGACAATTTCCAATGCAACAACTCCAAAACTGTAGACATCTGCTTTGTAGGTTAACCCCATAATGCATATTCTGGTGCCGTGTATCCTCTGCAATATAAAGATTATATTATGACTTATGGTTCACTTGTATGAAGCTCTGGTCTTTTCTATTCAATAAAGTTCAACATCAATAGAAACTTGGGCAACAATTCATATTTCATTTTCATATAGCATGCGATTATACAATCAATAAGGCTACCAAACTTAATTGGTAAATGCATTGCATTGAAAATACACAAAATATTATCAGCAAGAAAAATGAACATTTTGTTTCTTTTGCAACTTGCAACTGATAACTGATGTAGTCATGTATACGTTAGCGAGTTCCCACTTCCTAGTAACGAGCAAGGAAGATTTTTAGCCCCTACGACAAAGGAATGGTCATTTTGGCCACACAAGTTGTTTGGTCATTGAACTCAAGTTTAATGTGGTGGTTCTTATGATTCTCCAAGATTCAAGTTTCTTTTTTCTTGGGTAACAAACTGGAGCAGAATTTTGAGATTATTGTAAATGGAAGCCACAGCATAGAAATTAATAGTATGGAAAAACAGAAAAGTTGAACACAAGTTTCTCTATATTATTTATTTGTTAATTCAAGTAAAAGGACAGTGTTTAGGGGGGAGGGGGGGGGGGGGGGTAGCATTTATTCAATGGTTGAATACTCGGTATCGTGTTTCGGTGTTTGTTTCTAGTTATCACTTAGCTAATAAGTCAGAGGGGACCAAATGAATAGGAAAAATAGAATCACAAGTAGACTCCAAATTGAAGGAAAGAGGGAAAAACATAGCTTACATCGTTCCAGCAACTTGGGTGCTGATGTGGGTGTTTTCTTCTTCATCAAGCTTGGCCAAACCAAAGTCAGAAATCTTTGTTTTAAGGTCCCTATCCAATAGCACATTGGTAGTTTGGATGTTTCTATGAACAATTTTCAGTGTTGATTCCTCATGCACAGGGCCGGCCCTAGTGTTAAGAAACTAAAGTAGCCGCTTGAGGCCCACCAATTTTAAAAAAATTTGAAGGCCATTGAAGGCCTCACAGTTTGCTGCATGTTTTCTTTAAAAGGCCCCATGCTTTCAAAAGTAAAATTTAGAAGGCCTTCATGTTGGTGTTTTTTCTGGACTTTTTTCCCCTTATTTTTGCTCATTTTATAACAATTTTACCCTTCCTAAACTACAAAATTTCGCTCTTTTTTTTTTTTTTTTTGTTCTATTGTAGTGAAGTTGTGCTATTTGTTTTGTTCTATTATTTTGTGAACTTTGTGAAGTTGAGCACTGAAGTTAATTAATTTGAGAATTTTAGGCTTTGAGCTGTTGTTGAAATATGTTGAAAAGAAAACTGAAATTTGGATTTGTTCAATTGTTGTTATATTATAAATATGTTAAAAATTGAAATGATATCAATTGTATGAATTAAATATTGGTTCTTAACGTTTACACAGATTGCACGTTCGGTCCTTAATGTTTCAAACGCACATAATTGGTCCCTAACATTTCAAAAAAATGCATTGTTGGTCCCAAGAGACCTATCTATAATCTATATCTATAATCTATAATATTATAAACTAAAAGCTGAAGCTGAAAGAAAATTTTTAGGCTTCCCCAA
>BKZX01022032.1:0-10554 GCA_014362285.1 Fagus crenata
ACGTCTTTGGTCCCATGTACGTTGCCAAGAAGCCGCCGGAGTCGTAGCCAAGCCGAGAATCAGGGGCGGTTTGGTGAGGGAAAGATGGTTTTGGAGGAGAGAGAGAGAGAGAGAGAGAGAGGGGGGTTTGTGGGTTTTGAGAGAGAGGAAGAGAGGGAAGAGAGATTTGGGGGTGGGGGCGGCCATGGAAGACGGTGGGAAGAAGAAAGGAGATGGTGGGAAGAAGAAATAAAGAAAACTTGATTTGATTGTGTGTAGTAGGATTTATGGTTTTATTTGTAAAATATTTATGTGGCACTTTTTAATTGGAGGGTGTAAAACTGGCTTTTACACCCGCTCCTTATTGAATTTAATCTCATTTGAAAAGGCATCTCATTATTTTTTGCTAATTATATTCGTGTTATTCCTTAAAATAATATTTATAATTAGAATTTCTTGTAATAGCAAGTTTGGTGGGAATCTTGATTCCTACCAATTCTCACTTTTATGTGAGTGTGGGTTTCTTCTTTAAAATGTGAGTACCCATATTACTATAATTTGGGAATTTTTTAAGTGACAATTATATCTCTAATTTAATATTGTTTCATTAATTAAAATTCAACTCTTTTCTCTCATCAACTATCTATTCTTTATGTGAATTCCAGTTAATTCAATTGGTAAAGTTTATTATCATCGAGTAAGAGACCTGCGTTCAAATCTCACCTACATAAAAAATCAATTGATATCCTAACATGATAACAAGAGCAATTATCATGAAGTAAAATCGTAACTATCAACAACAAAAAATATCATATATTCTCTATCTCTTCTTTTAACACATTTGGAACATCCATAAGGAGACTTTGAATTTTATCTGCTATAAAAAATTGTTTTCTGTTTGCTTTTGCAATATACCACCACTTTACCCGAATTATCAAACCTATAGCTAATCTATAAAGTTTGTTTTTCTTTTCTTTCTTTTGTAATATATTTTAATCAAATATTAATTAATGACATAATAACACAAGCTAAATATTGCTTTGCTTGACCCTTTTCTCTTCAAAACCGTCCAAGACTCCAAGGTCTTAACTCTTAAGTCTTTTGCTTTTTTTGGCTGAAGGAACAAAACTTGCTCAATTTGCGAGGTCTTAGTCTCTTGCTTTTTTTTTTTTTCGGTTATAGGATGACTTTCAATCTTGAGTTTTTTTCCTCTCTTTTGTTGCTGACCAAAAAAGTGTTTTTATGAAATTAGAGTTTACTAATGCAAGCTCCTACTATTTACTAAGGAGATTAATTGTATCATCCACAATTACATACTAGGAAATAACAAATTAGTCCATACTACTCATATCATGAAAACAATCATGAAAACACGTAAGGATGAATAATTCTTTGTATGATTAATAATAATTCACTAATCCCAACCGATTAATTGCTAGACTAGTCATGTTGGAAAATTAAAATACTAATGGTGAACAAGCACATTAAATTGACCATTACAATGATTAAATCTTTGGTTGTTGCAAATCAAGTTTCTTTGATTTTTCTGTTAAAAGTCAAGAAAATTCACTTAGATTAAAATGGTTGAAAAGTAGAGAAATTACCAAAGTTGTATATTCTGTTTCGGCACCCATTTCGGTTTGGCCATTAGAATGGAATATTTCGGTACCGGTCAATACCGGCGTTCCGTTTCGGGTTTACCGCAAAATAGACTAAGCTTTGACCAACTCTGTAGGAGTCAAAACCATCAGAATTAGCCTTTTGCTTTACAATTTTTAATTAAAAAAAATTAAATAGTGAGTGGACAAGCCCATGTTTAATTTATTAGGAACGCGGTTAGGTCTCAGATTTGGTTGGAGTCTGTTCTTCCTTTCCTACAATAGTGTTTAGATTCTGATGTATCTTTTCAGTTTAGTTAATATGATTATTTAATCAATGTAAAAAAAAAAAAAAAGTAAACCGTGAAATAGAGAGAGAGAAGAAGAAACAAGGGGCTGTGCGATACTTCTTCAATAAGAGACTAGTAAGAGTTTTCAAAAATATCCACTTTACTTACCCTTAGATGCAAACAATACATAATATCGTTTGTGTATTTTTTTCCTAAACTTAATTTGGGGTCTTAACTCTTAATTAAACCAAATTATGAACGAAAGCTTTGATTTCTATAATAATGTTATAAACACAAAAAAAATTTCACAATTATCGAAATAATGAATTGTGATTAACGTAATTTCACTTTTACACTTACAACATTTTATTATAGCTTACAAAAATAAGGTTAAAAAACACCGTTAGTTTTTAAAGTTTACTCATTGAGCCCTCTTGATTCTTGAAATTTGAAATAAGTACTATTGATCTTTAGTGTACTAAAAATAAATATTATTGATTCCTTCATCTAATTCGATTAATTTGCTTATTTACGTTGTTAACAGAAATATGATATAACAAATTTTAAATGACTTAGTATATTATTTGTTAATTAAAAAATGACACGTCTGGCAAATAATCTGGATCATAGAAAATCCAATACCTTACCGAACCCAATCAAAACCCACCATCAGAAGCAGGGGCGGCACCAAGTTCAAGTGAGGGTGTGCAGTTGCACACCCTGACTTTTTAAAATCAATGGATAAATTTTTTTTTTTTTTATATAGATGTTGTATTCCTTAAAAAAAATTGTGAACACCCTTAAATAAAATTTGTGAACACCCTCAAATAATTTGTGAACATCTGATCTAATAAACCCAATTCACCGTACCAAAAAATAAAAAATCCAAATATAAATTGAAATAATAAACTATTAAACTCACCTCACCCGATGCATTATCATTATTCTTGGAAAGTGGTAAAGTCAAGCTGTTAAAAGGCTGTACTGCTATAGCAAACCGTGAAAGGAAAAAAAATAAAATAAATAAAGGTGTGGCAGGTGAGGTGAAAGTCAAAGTGTCAAACTTTGATTTTGCCTCTTTGCTTTTTATTTACAGTGGAGAGAACAATATTACATTTATTAAGAAAAAAAATAGTTTGCATTTTAAGTTACTTTCATCTAAATAGCATCGTTTTATTTTAGTATTAATCTCTATTTTTAAGCCTATCAACCCTATTACATTGGGGATAGTCTAATTAATTCCTCTATTTTTAATAAGTTATGAAAACTCATTTAAAATTATTTTATATTTTTTTTAGTAAACATGTTGAGTATCATACATTCGTTGAGATATTATCACGTGTTCAGTTTTGTACAGTTTTTGTACACGTGTTAACATCTTAACGTGTCAACAAAATCTATACAAAACTGGAATTTTTTTTTTTTTTTTTAATGATGTTATATTCAAGTTTTGTAATGAACACCTTGGAAAAATTTCCTGGAGCTGCCACTGATCAGAAGTTTGATATATTGCAAAAACTAATAAGAGTTTTAAAAAATATCCACTTGCAATCAATACTTAATATTGTTCGTATATTTTTCTCCTAAACTTAATTTGTGGTCTTAACTAAACTAAAATATGGACGAAAATTTTTATTTCTATAATAATATTAAAGACATAACAAATTTCATAATTATTAAAATAATAAATTATAATCAGTACAAAATCATTTTTACATTTACAATATTTTATTATATTATACATCAATCATAATTTCACAACTATTGGTTCATTCCTCAAATTCCACTTACTTACTTCTTCACCTAACTAATAGGAAAATGATATACCAAATTTTAAATAACGTGATATATTATTTATTAATTAAAAATAACACATTAGTCAAATAATAAAATCCAATACCTGACCACTTCCAATCCAAAGTCCAAACCCACCATCAGTTCTACACGAATTGATGAGCGCACCGACCACGAAGCTTCATCTTAATAACCTTTTCTTTGAACACAATAACTTCACCATAAAAAGACAAAAGAGATAATTGTCGCTCGTATGATTGCCATAGTTAAGAAAGTGCACCGACCACGAAGCTTCATCTTAATAACATTTTCTTGGAACACAATAATTTCATCATGAAAATACAAAAGAGATAATTATGACTAGCTGTCATCACTCACGTTCTACACGACTTGTCACTTGTCAGATTGCCATTGTGATAATATACAAAGCATTTGCTAGGATCCCTATCAAACAATTAAGGGGATTCTGTGAAGTTTGTCTATATTCTAAATTTGGTAAAAGGTACTTCAAATAATAGTCTATAGAGGTACTAAATTTCTTTTTATGGTATCCAAATGGGACCGTTCACTATTTTTTTTTTGGTATAGTTTCACTCTCAAATGCATTATTCTTCAGCAAAGTTTTCTAGAAGTTTGGCACTATTATTTTATTTTATTCATCTTAAAAAAAACTTATGCATTAACTCATTCATCTAGAGGACACCGTTGTTGTGGTATTTTCCTATATACATGATAAGTCATGAAATATGACTTATTAAGCACATTTTTCTAACGTTTTTAATAAAATTAATTTACATTTTATTTTTAGTTGTATGTAAATTATTGTATTTTTTTTTATTTCATTGCGTTATATAAAAATAATTTATTTATATATATCATTATATAAGTCTAATTTTGTGACAATTTTGTAAGAGCCAATGAATTAAATTAAAGATTTGATAAATGAGTTTATGGATTACTTTGTACATTATCACATTAAACATAATTAAAAAAATGCTGAATATGTGATAAGAATTAAAAAAAAAAAAAAAAAAAAAGGACAGCAACTTCGTGGGAGCAGACGCAGCACATGGAAAGAAGACAAAAAGAAAGAAAAGAAAAGACAGAAGAGAGAAAGTGAAGCTTCACGTGGGTGCTGGCGGCATGTGGAGAAAAAGAAGAGAAAAGAAATGAGAGAAAAAGGCAGCAGCAGAGAGAAAAAGAAAAAAACACCCATGCTGTGCGCACAGCATGGGTAGCGCACAGCATGGGTATGTCAGTGATTGTCATTGCTGTTTTGTAGCTGTCCGACACTCAAGTTTTGCTATTTAAGTTCAATAATTCGAGGGAGAACTGGAGAGGAGACCCAGAGAGGGAAAGGATTGGGTCTAAGTTAATTTTTTAAGTAAGTAATTTTATAAGAAAGTTTGAAGTAAAATAAATTTGTTTAAAACAGAATCATAATTTTATCAGTGATGAGTATATATATATATATGTCAAGAGTTTCAAAATTTTGTATATGTATCAAAATTTTGTGAGTAGCATGCATCCAAATAAAAAACTTTTCATTTACATATGGATTATGATTATCACTAGATTTATATTCATATTATATATTTCTTCTTAATTTTTTTTTAGATATCAAATTAAATGGATCAGGATCATATATGAATGTTTATTGGTGTAATTTTTATCAATCTTGATCGATCGAAGAATAAAAAAAAAAAAAAAAATCGTGTGATAAGGATAATATGAAATAAATACATATATGTTTATCAATCAAAAAAGAATTGATAGATAACCTTATGCTTCGGATTGAAATCAATATCATGTGCTGCTAGTTAAAAAAAATTGAAAAAGGTGAAAAAGTTGAGGGTAAATGAGTAAATTAACAAAACTTAAAAAGTTGTAAAAAAGGTTTTTTTATTAAAGGGTTTAGATTAAAGTTAGTTTTTTAACTTTCAAATCTAAACCCTTAGAGTTAACTTAATTCAAGGGATTGCATGGTGAAATGGCCTGCACCAAATCTCAATTCATACCCTCAATTAATATCAAGATGACGTAATATAATTATTGGAGAGGATTTGCCAGCACGTCTGACTGACTCACTGGGTTCTTTTTCCAAAGCACTCATGGTTTTGAGCCTGTAATTGATTACTTGTTTAACTTTCACAGTACCACAACAAAAAGAGACTTTTACTCAATCTGGTAAAAGTATCACACTAAAGTCATTCTCTTTTTTAAATAATTGTTTTTGCGGTCTCTCTCTCTTTTGCTCTGTGTTCAGCTTCTTCATTCTTTTTCTTGTACAGTATTTACGTTGTTCTCACCCATAAACTTAGCCAGGAAGAAACCACTCTATAAATAGACCTCCCCCGAAGCTGCTTGACCCGGAACCACATTTCTCTCTTACAATCTAGTAAAGCCAACTACCTTATCTCATTAGCAAAGCTAGAATACATAAGTAGACTGCCTTCTTAGTGATAAAATAACTTCACCATCATCACAAACCAACCCCAAACAAAATAACTTTCTGGTTGCCGTGAGGGTCCTCCTAAGTACCGAAGCCGCGCCCTCTTTCGTTCATATGGTCTTACCTTGCGGCGAAGCTACTTAGGATACAAAGCTTCCTCTTCCTCCAACCGACCATCATCACAAACAAAACCCACTGTGATTAACAACCCACCAAACCAGAAAGTTTCCACCGGAAGCCCATCTCGTCACACCAAGCCAAGGTCGCCGATCTCGGGCACCACCGGCCCCTCATCTTCGCGGCTTCCCAACCGTCGATCGCAATCCAATCACACCGCGCGGCTCCGATCTCGCACCCCCGTGCCACCGCCGTGCTCTTGAAAACCATAGACCCTCGTGCTTTTGAAAACCATCGACCTGAATCTCCAACCCATTCAGGTTTGTTTTTATTAATCTCATTTTCCATAACCGATTCTTTCTTTTTGAAATATTTTTGTATACCTCTCTAGCTCCTTCACTTTGTTTCTCCCTCTCTTCTCTCTGTAACAGGTACTACACCTCTCTTTTTCTCTCTCCGTCTCCCCTTCTCTGTTAGAGCTGTGGTTGTGGCCTAGTCGAAGTTTCAGGACATGTTTGATTATTGTTTTCTGTATTGTGTTTTCTAAATTTGTATTCAGGTATTTTGAGGAATTACTCTGAAGAACAGTATTATACTTGTTTTGAGAACCAAAAATTTGTTTGGTAAGTGTTTCCACATTATTTTCAGTAATTTTATTTATTTATTATTATTTGCTATCAACAGCCGGAAAGCACAAACAGCCATCACAGCCCACATTACCCACAAACAGTCAATCCAGCAGCACCGTGACCCTCTCCTAGCCGCCGGTGTCGCCTTGACTCCCACACATAATAACCGGTGGAGATTGACCAAAAATCCACTTCAAAGCCACCACAAACCCACCAGATCACACCCAACACCCAACAACCAATGAAAAAAGAAAAAGAAAAATGAGATTCCATGGAGACGATCTTGATGAACCCGAACCCCAATAAGCCGCGCCGGACCCATGATCTTGATTTCCAATTGCACCGCACGAGAAGAAGGTCAAACCCGAACCCCATCAAGAACGCCAGCATGCTTGCGGGCAGAGGCCAGAGATTTGAACCAGCTCCATCGTCGTGGTAGAGCTCTCAAATCCTTTTGAGGGAGAGAGAGAAAATACTGTTGAGGAGAGAGGCTGAAAATAAAAAGCTGTTTGAGTTCGGCTGAAAACACCAAAAAGGTGTTCTCAAATAAATGAATTTGAGTGGTATTAGAACAGTCAAAGGATTTGAATACAATTATAGAAAACAAGTTCCAAACACACACAACCCATCACCCGGCCCACCATTTTCTGTATTCAAATACCAAAAACAGTATTTGAATCCTACAACCAAACCAACTCCCCCTTCCAAGCATTTTGGTTCTTTTTTTTTTCTCTTTCTCCCATCAGTTTTTAAAATGGGTTTCACTCTTAATATTATATTTACTTTAGAGTTTGCGTCTTTGACTTTCTGGGGTTTATCCATTCCCATATTCTATCAAATTTTTGGAGAAGTTGGATCTGTTGCTTAACACTACTTATTAACAGTCTTTGTTACTTGTGACTCTCATCTAGCAGTTTTAAGGTTTTCTGAGAAATCTCACTCAGTTGAAGTTGGCCATGGCCGAACGTGTTCTGACCCGAGTCCACAGCCTCCGTGAGCGCTTGGATGAGACTCTGGCTGCTAACCGCAATGAAATTGTATCACTACTGTCAAGGTATTTGATCTGAGTCTTTTTGCATTTGACCATGCTTCTATTTGGAGATAGTTTGTTTAAGTCTATGTTGTGATCTGAAAAAAAAAAACATAGTTTAGGCTGTCATCATATATGGTTTCTCAAAATAAATGGTAAAGAATTTCAGAAATCAGAGAAAATAAAGGTTTGAAAAAGGTTAATGGTTAAATTATTGAGCATTGGTGAGGAATAAGTAGTGTTTTGGGGAAGAGAATAAAATGGGTGGTTGTACATGTACATGTGGTATTGTAGGATCGAAGGCAAGGGAAAAGGTATTCTTCAACACCACCAGCTTATTGCTGAGCTTGAAGCAATCCCTGAGGCCAACAGGAAGAAACTTTTGGATGGAGCCTTTGGTGAAGTTATAAGATCTGCTCAGGTAACGTAATTAATTTGGTTTGTGGGGGTGGGGTTTCTTTTTCTAGTAGTTTCATGCTGACTTATTTATTTAATTTTGGGGGTAATATTAATATCGGAAGCCATTGTTCTACCTCCATGGGTTGCCTTGGCAGTTCGTCCAAGGCCTGGTGTTTGGGAATACATAAGAGTGAATGTCCATGCTCTTGTGGTTGAGGAGCTGCGTGTGCCTGAGTACTTGCACTTCAAAGAGGAAGGTGGGTTACTTCATTTACTTTCTTCTTTTTGTTTTTAGGATTTTTATATATATAGAAATTTCTCTTCTGTGTTTTGTTTCTTCCATCGCAAGTTACTCATTGCTTACTTGGGTTCAATGCCAGCACCAATGGGAACTTTGTTCTTGAGTTGGATTTCGAACCCTTTTCTGCCTCATTTCCCCGCCCCACTCTTTCAAAGTACATTGGAAATGGCATCGAATTCCTTAACCGTCACCTTTCTGCAAAGCTCTCCATGACAAGGAGAGCATGCATCCTCTGCTTGAATTTCTCAGAGTTCACTGCTACAAGGGGAAGGTCTGTCTTTCTACATATTCTAACTGTAACTGAATTTTCAATTGCAAATCATTGAGGCACATCTTGATCCACATTGTTGAAAAATAATAAGTTTATTATATATTAGAGAAGTTGATAATTAAGCTTTCTTTTGTAATTGTATGACTTCAGTGTCTAACTGTATATAATATTTGTTGTTCTTGTGCAGAATATGATGCTGAATGACTGAATTCAGAACGTAAATGCCCTCATATATATAATTCTTGACTAGCATTGTTAAAAATATAACCAATTTTACATAGTCTTTACAAATAAAATGTAATCCATCACATCTCCCTTTTACGTACAATCTCTACAAGTGTACACTAAGCTCTTTATTATTCCATTTTCTCTTTCCCCGGCCTGCCATCACATCTCTCTCCTCCTCTTTCTTTCCCTTTATTTATTTCATAACAATAAATGTACACCAGACACTATCATTATTCTTCAAGTTTGCCTACCCCACTCCATGATGGCAGTTGAGCTTGTGTGGCTTATTATTCAAAGAATTCTTAATTATAAAACCCTTAAAGAAAGCTATAATAAAGAGGGAGAGAGATGAAACCTTCTTTTTTTGGAAATTCATAATTAAAGAGGATGGAGGAATGCACAAACGTTGTCACTTTCTCACAGTGATCTTCCAACGAAAAAAATAAAATAAAGATGAATCATGGGAGGTTAATTAAGAAATTGTAATTATTAGTCCCTTTCCCTCACTGTTAGTGGCCTTACCTACCTAGAAGTTAGAACTTAGGAGGACTTTTTTAAATTTGTTTTCTTAGTTCACATACTACATCGTTTGTTAGGACTAGGAGAATTTAAGATTATCTTGTGATTGTGACTTTTATAAGACATTAGGGCTTATATTATACCCAAAAAAAATTATTGTTTATAATACTTATTTTTTTATTATAATTATATATTGTATCAACAAATAAACATTAGGATGATGTTTACAATTCATTACGTTCTAATAATTAAATACAAAAATTAGTAAAAATTAGGCTTTGAAGAATAAAAATTATTTAAATATTTTGATAGTGGTTTAAGGGTTTATTACACTAATGTTAATCATGTGATTGCCTATTACATCCATAGAGGAATTTAAAAAAAATTAAATTTATTACGTACAATGAAATATAATTGTTTAAATTTATTACGTACAATGACCCAATCTGTCTTGACCCAGTAAGGATGTAGCATTTTTTTTTTCTTTGTTTAAATTTGGAGCTCTAGGCTATTTCCCTTCTAATGGCTTTCTTCTTCTTTCTGATTGTACTTTTACAGAAGTGATGCTCTCTCTAAGCCATCACACTCTGGCAGGAGTTCTTGTGATTCAGAAACAGTTATATAATGTGGATGAACTTCAGAGTGATGGGCCATCCTTAAAGGTAAGCATTGGTGGGCTTTTCTTCTTAGGGATTTTTCTCTTGAAATTGCTCTTCAATTTTACAACTTCGAAAGTAAACTGGTGGTTTTTGAAGGAAGAAAAAAAAAGGTTTTTCTTTTTCTCTTCTTTTTCTGTTGTGAATCCATTTCAACTCTGTTTCTCCCTGATCTGAAGGGTTGAATTTGTTCTGTAGCAGAATACTAGCTAGTACCTTAGCCAAAAGTTACTTCAGCTTGATATAATTGTTTCTCAAGATTTATTTAGAACATTTTTATTTGTCAATTAT
>BKZX01022071.1:0-10193 GCA_014362285.1 Fagus crenata
TAGCAGCTTTAAGCTGTCAATGTATTTGTAACCATCAATATTTATAATGTATAATAATGGCCTTAAAATACCAATGAAGTCTAGCTCAAATGGCACTTTATTTATAAGAGCAATGTGGAGGGAGAGATTTTGGGTTGAAAACCCACTGGGTGTGTATAATAATAATAATAATAATAAATGGCCTTAAAATCAGATAAAATGCTCTCCCCCTAGCGGTTGCACTGTCTCCTTGTTGGTAGTGTTGTTCTACATTTTTAGAAACGTTATGATTCACCATTTCATTATCTTTTTAATTAAATTATTGCATGTTTATTAATAGGTTATTTTAATTTTACTCTTTGTAGCTGCAAGTAAAATTCCTTCCACTCCACTCTTGCAAGTCTGGGAACAAGTGACAAATCTCTGCATCAGTGTTCTGTTTTCTTATCGTAAATTTTGTGCGACAGTAACCTCGTCTGGACAGCTTATTCTTCCCGAGGCACTTAAGCTCCTACCTCTGTACACTCTCGGTATATTTCTTTTTTCAAATATGTCTATGATCATTTGGATGTATTAAGTTTAAGCTGTTAACTTTTCATGAAACTTTGTATGGCTTACATTTGTGTTGTTGACCTTTTTTTTTTTTTTTTTTTTTTTGTGTGTGTGCGTACTTTTCTGTGCATAGTTGTAGAACTTACAAGAAGGATCTCAGTACTTTATTCAGGATGCCTTTGTGGGTTAGTGCAGCCTATTGGAGATCTGAGGTTTGTGGGTTTTGGTATGGAATTAGGAATATTTAACAAATTTGGTGGGTTTAAGGTGTGTTTTGCTCCAGGAAGCAAAGCACATCCATTTCCTAGGGAAATAAGAAGGAAGGAAATGAAGGAGATTAAATCCTAGTCAATCACACCTGGGCATTCTAAGCAATCACATTAAGCCAGAAAGCAACTGAACCCTATCAAAAGAGCTTGAAAGCTGATTGCATTGATCTCTAATTAAAATAGATTACATAGGTTTATGTAGGCTGATTGCAACTTCCCAATCCTTCTTTTAATAGAAATTATAAATCCAAATTAGGCACAATAAAAATTCAAGAAGAGACCACACACAAATCTCAATGACACAAGCAATCCCAAATGTAAGACCGCTGGACCACAACCAAAATGACACCAACTACTAAATTTAGTCAACTTTTTTTCTTTTTTGATAAGTAATGAAAAATTTATTAAAAAGGTCCCAGTATACTAGAAGAATACAAAAGGACAAAGAAAATCAAAGAATACATAGTTCCAGCAACTTTACATGAGAGTTGATGGAGAACCCACCCATGCCCTTAATCCATTCATACAATAATTGAAACAATTGAATCTTCAAATCCGAAATGGACAATTCAGTGTCCTCGAAGTGACGAGCATTTCTTTCCCTCCATAAACTCCAAATAACACAATGAGGGACAGCCCTCCACACCAGTGTGTTCCTTCGGCTACCAAAAGGCCCCTGCCAAGTGGAGAAAAGATCGAAAACAGTCCTTGGCATGACCCAATGAACCCCAAACAAGCCAAGCACCAAGTCCCACAGCTCACGAGCAACCTTACAATGGAGTAACAGATGGTCAGGACTTTCACCACTCTCCTTGCACGAGCAGAACCAATCTACCAAAATAAGGCCACGTTTTCGAAGATTATCAATAGTCAAAATCTTCCCTAGTGTGGTAGTCCAAGAAAAGAAAGCCACTCTAGGAGGGACCTTGGACTTCCAAACACACTTCCAAGGGAAGGACCGAATGGAAGGAGAGCTCAAAGACCTATAATATTGCTTAACAGTTAAGGCCTTAGAGTCCGGACTACCCCAACTTACCTTATCCTTCCCTGCTCCCTGAAACGGAGTAGAGTATAAGAGGTCCATAAAAGAAGAGATGGACTCCAACTCCCAATCCTGCACACTCCTAGTGAATAGCACATCCCAGTGAATCATACCATTAGCACGAGACATAAGATCAGCCATCGACGCATTTCTATCTAGAGCCATAGAGAATAACTCGGCATAGGCTTCCTTCAACGGAGTATCACCACACCAATGATCATGTCAAAATCTCACTCGAGTACCATCCCCCACCAAGAAGAATAAATACTTCGAGAAAGAAGGCCATCCTCGATAAATTGTTTTCCATAAACTCACCCCATAGGAGTCCTTAACTTCCTTGGAACACCAATCCCCCCAACTGCTGCCATAGTTGGCAGCCACTACTTGTCGCCAAAGAGCAGCCCGATCCGTACCATAACGCCATAACCACTTGACTAAGAGAGCCCTATTAAATCGTTGAAGATCCTTCACCCCCAACCCTCCATTCTAAATAGGCTCACAAATCTTAGACCAAGACACCAAATGAAATTTTGTCTCCTCCCCCATGCCATTCCAGAGAAAATCTCTTTGAATTTTTTTCTAATCGATGAGCCACCCCTGCTGGAATGGGGAAAAGAGATAAAAAGTAAGTTGGTAAACTAGAAAGCGTGCTCTTAATTAAAGTCACCTTCCCTCCTTTTGATAAATAAAGGCGCTTCCAACCTGCTAGACGCTTCTCGATATGCTCAATTATCGGATTCCAAATCGACTACGCCTTAAATGGAGCTCCCAAAGGCAAACCCAAGTATTTCATTGGGAGAGACGTAACCTTACAACCTAAAATGTGCGCTAAATCCTCCAAATTAGAAACCTCCCCCACAAGAACCATCTCGGACTTACCCAAGTTGATCCTCAAACCAGAAACCGCCTCAAACCACAGAAAAATAGACCTCAAGTGTGCCAATTGAGTCGGATCCGCATCACAGAAAATCAAAGTATCATCCACAAAAAGCAAATGAGAAATCAAAACATGCTGGTGTTGAGGGGAGCCGGCCATGAATCTAGCAAAAAGACCACCACGGATTGCCCGGTCCATCATCCGACTCAGAGCCTCCATTACAATAACAAAAAGTAAAGGGGATAAGGGATCCCTTTGCCTCAAACCCCTCGAGCTCGCAAAGAAACCACTTGGGCAGCCATTGATGAGAATAGAAAACCGGACCGTAGAGATGCAGAAACGAATCCAGGATATCCAAACATGAGAAAAGCCACATCTCCGGAGTAAGTAGAGAAGAAACCCCCAATTCACATGGTCATAAGCCTTCTCCACATCCAGTTTGCATAGAACACCAAGCACCCCTTGTTTCAATCTACTATCAAGGCATTCGCTAGCTATAAGAATTGAATCCAAGATTTGCCTTCCCTAAACAAAAGCATTCTGAGATGATGATATGATCTTAGGAAGCACTATCCTCAACCTGTTAGTCAGAAGCTTTGCCAAAATCTTGTACATCCCACCAACCAGACTAATAGGACGAAAGTCCTTAACCTCCACCGCCCCCACCTTTTTAGGAATAAGGGCTAGGAATGTGGCATTAAGACTTTTTTCAAAAGAGCCAGACACCTGGAAATATCTCAGTACAACCAAAATATCCGATTGAACAATGACCCAACAAGCCTGAAAGAATGCCATAGAAAAACCATCCGGATCCGGAGCCTTATCCCCATTAAAACCTTGAATAACTCCTAGCACTTCCTCCTCCTCAAAAGGTCTTCCCAACCAGTCTAAATCCTCATTTGAAATCATTGAGAATTCCAGACCATCAAGAAGCGGCCTCCTGGACACTCCCTCAGAATATAAGTCCTGATAAAACTGAATGATACTAGATGAGATGGCCTCTTTGTCCGAGGACATCTCTTCATTAATCATCAAAGAGGAACTAGAGCTAGACCTTTGATTAAAGTTAGCAATGCGATGAAAGAATTTAGTATTTTTATTACCCTCTTGTAACCAAAGAGCTTGAGATTTCTGGCGCCAACTGATCTCCTCTTGCAAGAATGACCGCTCTAATTCCTCCACAAGACGAATTTTCCGAGCTACCTCTTTAGTAGATAAAGGACGTAATTTTGCCTCCACATCTAGCTCATTAAGGTCAACCATAGCTTACCTCCTCCTAGTCAAAACATTGCCAAAGACCTCCGCATTCCATTGTTTCAAATCAATCTTAAGGGCTCTCAATTTCCTTGCCAAAATGAAACTAGGAGTCCCTTCAAAGTGGTAAGACTCCCATCACCCTTTCACCTGATCCACAAACCCATCTGAACCCAACCACATATTTTCGAACCTGAATGGCCTCCTACCTTTGGAAAAATCTCCACACTCCAGCATGATAGGGTAATGATTTGATAAGAGTCTAGGGAGTCGCTTTGATGAATAGCTGGAAAATGATCCTCCCAATCCGTGGAGTACAAAAATTTGTCAATACGAGACATAGAGGCATCCATACGATTATTAGACCAAGTATATCTACCTCCCTCCAAAGGAATGTCCATAAGACCAAAATAAGAAATGAACTCCGAAAAACCCTGCATGGTTGGAGTGAAGGCTTCCCCCCCTAATCTCTCCGTAGGAAAGCGAGTGACATTAAAATCACCTCCAACGCACCAAGGGATACCCCACCAACTAGCCAAACCTGCCAACTCATCCCATATCAATGACCTCTCCTTGTTAGTTTGGGGTCCATAGACCCCAGAGAAAGCCTATTCAAACTGATCAACTACACCCCTAAATCTGCAAGAGACCAAAAAATCCCCCACAGCTTCATCAGTCTTCTCCACCACCCTGCGATCCCACATTAGCAAAATACCCCCAGCAGCACCAATCGATCCCAAAAGCATCTAATCCACATGATGAATACCCCATAAACTACGAACGAGTCTTCTAGATACGAGTTCTATTTTAGTCTCTTGAAGACAAATGACATTAGCTCCCCAATGCTTTATAAGACTTCTAACTTGGAGCCTCTTATCCCTATCATTAAGCCCACGAACATTCCAAGAGAGGATTTTAACATTCATTGGGATAACAGCAAGACCTTCTCCCTTTTGTTTCCCCTGCTGCGTGAGGAACCAGTATCATAGTTGATGGTACTAACCAAAACTTTTAACTCCTTGCTCCATTTCCTCCCTGAACGACCAGCCATATCAGAAACTGCTTCCCCCTTCTCAAAATTAGTGCGACGAGCATCAATGGACTTTAGAAGAGTAAGGACTTCCTCCTCATACCTTTCATAAGAAGCCCCTACAAAATCTCCAAAGTGCTGATATTTCCCCATAACCCAATCAGATGGAGGAAGGTCCTTCCCTGCCTCCCCCATCATTAATAACTCAGCCGCACCAACCCCTTCTTGAGGAACCACTGAAGCCAATGGAAGCACCTCCAGAGGAACTTCATCCCCATCCCAACAGGCAACCACACCATCCCCCGTAGAGAACTCTGAATCAACCCATACAGATTCTCCCTCATCATTGCCTTCCTCCCCACTGGACTCACTCGAGAGCCCAAGAGCTTCCCCACCACCACTCATCTCCTCCATCCCAGCTGGAAGAATCGGCTTTGTTACCTGAAACTCGCCCAAATGTGGTCAAAGAAGCGACACCGGTATGGATAGCCTTCGCCCATCCCATAACTCAAGAACCCAGTCCGATGACGTTCCCCACGTACGCGTGACGACCTCGCCAGGATGTGGAATAATAGCCATGTTTTGCACCTCATTGGAAGAGCTCGGATCAGACTTGGGAGTATCGAAACTCGTAGAAGTCTCTGGAATAAGAGACGATGGAGTCAACGCTGGCCCCACCATAGAAGAACCGGGTTGAGTTGAAACCGGGTTCGATTTGGTTTTGGGACGCCACGCCCATTTATTCTTTGTGGGCCTGTGAGCACGCTTGGGCCTATGAACACGCGGCTGAGGTCTATTGGGCTTCGCAAAGTCCAAGTGGGAATTATGCTGGTCCGTGCTCGGCTTTGGCTTAGGTCCAGATCCATCAGAACATGTAGTGGGCTTTGAGTTATTAATAGCTTGCTCAAGTGGGCTTTGTGGAGGTCCAACTATTGAGGCGTGCTTAACACCCCAAACGCCATCAAGCCCACGCTCAATTTGAATTTGAAAGGAAAGCTGTAATAGTCCCGTATCTGTGCTTGAGCTGGCAAGGCCAAAATTATCCATATTGGGAGTCAACTTTTCAAATAACGGCTATTGCGTATTCTTCGGGATCTCTCCCAAAATAACTGCTGGTTTCTTTCCTTTAGCAACTCCTTCCGATATGACGGTTTGTGTGGCCACCATAGTAGACAATCCTTTACCCTTCACAGGTACAGACTCTATCCTCGCTTGTACCACCGGAGCAGGTGGTTTCTCCTGGACAACCTGCTGGACCGTATGATTTTCAATCATAAAAAAACGACATAACTCCAAACCAAAGTCTCGCCAACCCCCACTATTTCTTCCCTCTGGAATAATAATCGATCCCTTATGGCCCCCTCTATGAATTTCCTGAAAGGAGATGTAATTTCCTTTCGTATTGGAGCAACGTTGCAAGAGAAGAACGATGTCACCCACCCTAAAAGAACGAACAAAAGAATCAACATAGGTTTCGAAACAAGATCGTCAATGGCTATCGCTACTCTTTTCGCACATTCTCTCCCCATAACAATGGAACGAACAATATCCCTTCCCATCTCATTGATACGCACTCTAGGAGCCCCACCTCCTTCAGTAAGGAATTCAAAGGTTTTGGATTCAATGAACAAGAACCGTGATCCTCCCATTTCCTTGAAAAATTACCAACTCCTCAAGCCTTGGGGGCCTCTGATATGCTGTATAGTACGGCACGGAGGTCCGGCGAGGTGACTGGTGGCCCCTAAGGGTAGGAGGCACTTTGCATCTCTCTAAGGAAAGGAAAGGACGTCTCAAAAAGTTTTCAATAGTTTAGTCAACTTTTAAAAGGTTCCGGCATCATTCTAACTTAAAAAAAAAAAAAAAAAAAAAAATCAATTTCAACCAAACTTGAATATGCAAGGTTGCAAGTTGCCCCAATTGAATTTTAACCTTTCTATAAATTTCTTGGTGTCTAGAGGTTTCTCTTTCTTGAGCCTATTTCTTCTGCCACGAAAGATGGCATGTTAGGTTAAGAGTTATACTGTTTGTATATACCAACCCATGCATATGATGATTAGAAAATTTTCATTGTGTTTCACCTTTGTTTTCTTTTATTCTCTCTTACTTCTCATATAACTTTATTACAGCTTGAGTCTTTCATATGCTTGTGAATGTATTTATATTTTCTTAATGGTTAATGGTAATTCCTGATCTTGTTAATAATGCCACACATGGTTGTCATCAAATGTGTTGCTTCTGCTTGGAAAATTTGGAGCCACAGATATAGTGTTGTTAAAAGCCCAAATCACAAAGCCCGGGGCCAAAGTGCTTTGCTTGTTTCTATTTTAGCATTTTTTTTTAGGGAAACCACAAAGAAGTGCTTATAAATGTTTGTTTGCACTTTTGAGGAGGGTGAAAGGAACATAGTGGCTTTGAAGCTATGTTTTTTTCGCACTTTGTTTGATTGTTTGTCAGCTACTGATTTATACTCTTCCATTTCTTTTCTTGAGTTTTTTGATCATTGTTCTTTCCGATTGTAATTCTTTGGTTCCCGAGTACATGCCTAGTGTACTTGGATTCCTGTTTTTTTGATCCATAAAACAATTTATTATTTATCAAAAAAAAAAAAAAATGTTTGTTAAAAATATATGAATCATTAATTTAATCGTTGGATCTTACAAGAATTAATATGGATCATTGATTTGCTATATAAACACTCTTCTTATGGTATTGTACACTACACACAAACACATTTCTGTTTACTTATTGAAACAATATATTGCAATAGGCAAAATATATTACAATTTGATTTTTTTTTTTAACTTTTTCTATATATGTTATGAATTTTTCTTTTAGAATTTAAGATAAATTATATTTGGAAATGTGAGTTTTACTTCAATCAGGTGAATGCTTGCACTTGGCTCTTTGTGCTTTGTACTTTGTGCCTAGGCTCTAGGAGACCTTTGCACTCAAGTGCGCTTGGTGATTTAACAACATTGCACAAATAATATTTGATGTCAGTGATGATCTTTTTTAAATAAAGTCACATTGGTTGATATATCTGGTTCTTTGTTTTTCAGCATTAATGAAAAGCACAGGATTGCGAAATGATGGGAGAATAGATGATCGGTCTATTTGGATCAATTATGTTTCCTCCCATTCTACTCCTTTGGCAATTCCACTGGTGTATCCCAGGATGGTTGCTATTCATAACCTTGGTGCAAAGGTGTGAATTATGTCACACAAAGTTATGTGTTACTTATTTTAGTATGCTCTTAAAACCACCCTGTAACCTTCTCTTAATTGACAGGAGGATGATGAATCTCTTGTTCCTCCTGTGATTCCACTTTCTAGTGAGCATGTTAGTGACGAGGGAATTTATCTTCTCGAGAATGGTGAGGACTGTCTGGTATATATTGGGAACATGATGGATTCAAATATCTTACAACAACTGCTTGGCATCTCCCTGGTTGATGAGTTTCCTACTCAGGTATCTTTTATCATATCCTTTTGAAATATGTAGGGTCATGTTGGGTTAGTTTTGTTGACCGACCAAGGAAATAGAATAAAATGTTCCCTTGGTGTTTGGGGTGATATTTGGATAGTGACAAATGAGGGTATTTATTAGTGATGTACATCTCCAGAATTCATTTGCTGGGATACATTTCCAGCTGTGCAACTTTGCATCTTCTAACATATGACTTTGTGACTCAGTTCGTGCTGCAGCAGTATATGACAATCCACTATCAAAGAAGCTAAACGATTTGATAAATGAGATACAGCACCAAAGATGTTCCTACCTACGGTATGATTTTCTTGTTTCTGTTACTTTTCCTTTGTCTTGAGAGAAATTATTATATTATCTTTTAGTGTATTTACCTAATTCAATTTATGATTTCTTCATTTAATGCAGTTGTTGATAGTCTTTGTGATATTTTATTTTTTGCAGCTTAAAATTGTGCAAGAAAGGAGACCCATCAGGTCAGTGCAGTCGAAATCCTTTGAACAAACTAGGAATCTTACTATTTGTACATCTAGTCATCTACTATGATAAAATAAACTCAAACGGCATCAGATTTTCTGCATGTAGCTCACATTCTCCAATAATCTCATTCAGCTGAAATAGTTGATTCTTTTCATCTAAGATTGCGATGGGAAATTAAGTAGTACTTGGATGTCCCTATCATGAAAGCTGGACCCTTTTTATGAATTCTGATTTGACCATCATGCATACACCTTTTCATGACACATGATTAGGAAAAGACCATGTTTAACTGTGAGAAAGGAGCAGTTGCATTGGAATAACCCTTACACGCAAAGTAGTTGATTTTACAGACTCTAAATGGAGATATTGTCATTTTAATGTTCTTGGTAGTGATTGCATTTTTCCCTTACAGACTGGTAAATTCTAATGCTGATTTTAGAGTTGGATTTATGTTGTCAGCTTAAATATTTGGGTTGTGTAGAGACTGGAAAACTGTATCAACCAGGAGGGCTGACGTTTTTATGTTGATATAGTTAGTTGCATGGTGTCACGTCACTATTCATAACATTGTACCTTCTCAAGTACTAGGATTGTGAGACAGAGATGGGAATAGCGTATTAAAATTATTATCGTTTATTTTGTCACTAATCCATAAACTGGTGGGCTCGTGCTTAATTTGAATATTTAATATTTGATATATTTGATACATGGGATCATATCATTGTTTGTTTGTGGTATATGCATTTTTCTCATTCTAGCGCCAGGGTATGAGATGCAGAACGGGGTTGATATATTATCATAAATGGAGATAAAATAATATATTATCTTGATTTGTTCTAATAAAAAAAATTGATATATTATCATGCATTTTTGAAAACCATGCTATGCCTTTAGGTGCATAATTATATGTGAGTTTTGGGGGTTTGGGTACCAAAATGTGAGAGGTTTAAGGGTGGGTTGGGCTAGGCTGGGCTGAGCTCTAAAATTTTCTCAAGTAAAACAACCCTTACTAGAGAATTTTAAAAGGACGCGTATGCTTGAGCTCTCAAACTAAATTTTCTATCACATTGGTATTAATATGAAGCACACACGTAATTGGCATCCACTTGCAAATGTCCTACGAGAACAAATAATATCTGGTTTAACACGCTCAGTCATCTTTCACCTTAATATCAAAGAAAATTACACAAATAAAACAAAGTGTATACATTTTTTATAAAATAAAA
>BKZX01022090.1:0-12103 GCA_014362285.1 Fagus crenata
CCCTTCCCAACTATTGAATTAATAAAAAATAAAGAAAATCAAGTTGTAACCTTTATTTTAG
Organism: Fagus crenata; assembly: GCA_014362285.1. NCBI lineage: Eukaryota > Viridiplantae > Streptophyta > Magnoliopsida > Fagales > Fagaceae > Fagus > Fagus crenata. The sequence continues at coordinate 62 of BKZX01022090.1, forward strand.
TGTTGTTTTCAACCCCAAAACCAACAGATCCCAATAAAACCAATCTCACCATGTTAAGAGACAATGAAACTATGCAGATGAGCCAATCTCCCAATGGGTTTGAGCATGGTTACATTTTTTGCTTGCAATTTTATTTATTTATTTTTTTTTTGGGGGGCGAGGTTCTTGATTATATTTCAATGTAGGACTTACCAACTGCAATTCTTAATTAAACTATACAGGAGAAAATTCTATATTTGTAATAGGGTAATATAACAACCATAATGTTTGATTGCAAAAAAAAAAAAAAAAAATAGCTTTCAACCAATTATGTTATTGACATCTATCTCTTTCAATTTTTGAAAAATATGTTTCCTAAATGTTTATCACTGCCATGAAAGGAGCTAACATATAATTGAAATATTACCTAACTAAAATAGAGTCAAGCCGTCTCGTAAAGCCTCCCAAGTGTTTAAAATAGTGGTTCCAAACCCCTTATATATTTATGTCAATACACACTATCACCTATTAACTCTATAAACTAAAAACAAAATCACATGAACATATTCACCAGCATGCAAATTTGAGTAATACCAAAGAATATTCTATACATTCAAACACATCATCAGTTTCTTGAGCATTCAACCAAAGAATCAAGTTAACCATCAGAATATATAGCAGATAGCTATCCTAAAGGGATGAAGAACATACCAATACTGACGCACAAAGAATATATAAAAAATCATTGTAAAGACAATTAATGTACATCAATAACCATAACCAATATGATTAAGAAATATCTAATCAATTTCTAAACGCAGTACTGTAGTATTATAGATAGAATTCAATAACATTTACACACAAAATTCACTCATAAATGAAATGGGTTATTGTCAAACTGTGCAAATTTTATTTCAGTTACTTTATTAAAGCAGACATTTTGAACCAAATTTCAGACCCAATTTAACAACAAAATTTAACACAGTTACTTTGATATAATACTTTTCAGATTCAAAGTATATACCTAAGATTTAAGGTATATCCCTTTCTAGCTTCGATTTTGTGTAACCTCAATTACCAATGTCAATTAGTAATGTGAATTTGAAAAAATTTATCTTTTTGAACTTCACAATGAATTTTGGATATATGCATCCCATAATTAATTCAAGGAAATAGTATATTAATAAAAATAAAAAAAGCTCAAAGAAGAAAAATATTTCTTTCTAGTTTCTTTTCTTTATTTTAAAACATAAAATTCATGGATGAAATTAAGTGAATTCAACGTCTCTATGCTCTCTCCAAAAGCTTCTCACTCAACATCTCATCCTCATTTATGGCTTCTCACCTAATCCCCCTCATCTCTCTCTCACGGCCACACGGTGTACATACTTGAGCACTTTTTGTTGATTTTATGTAATGGGTTTTCACTTAATCCCCCTTGATCTCTCTTTCGTGGCTTCTCTATCTTGGGTCACCGATTCGATTCGATGATATTACCTTGAATCAAGGTCATAAATCACATATGAATCCCTTGATTCATGCTATTATCTTTAACATTTAGAAAACATAAACCTAATGATAATCTAAAGAAATATAAAATGGTGATTAACAGAAAATATAAAATGGAAGAAGAGAAGTAGAGAGTGGAGGTTAATTAGGACAACAATAACAATAATAAAACACTTCTAAACAAGTCATCAAGCCAAAATTCGAGCCACCAAGCCTCTGAGCTGAGATTCAAGCCATCGAGCCTAGATACGAGCCAAACTGAGTTGAGCTGAGTCTTTTGAGTTTTATTTTGTTACCAAACTCAAGGTTTCATTAAAATTACACCTTGAGTTTGAGGGAAAATGTTCAGGAATAGAATCCCACAATGATTAGAAGTGTTTTATTATTGTTGGTTGAAATAAGAACCAGCAAGTCCCAATAAAGCTATTAGTTTAAATTATAGATTAGAATATCACTTCTACATGTATAATCAGCCCATGCTTTACTTGTAAAATACACAAAAATTAATATTATATAAATTCGCAAGCACAAAAATGTAAAGAATTGTTCTTTTTTTTTTTTTTTTTTTTTTTTTTTTTTTCAAATATTTGAGTCTGAAATAAATTAAGGCAAATTGAATCATACTTTAAAAATAGGTAGCTAGAGTGAGTTACGCATTAGTTTCTTTCTTTAATTCCCATCCCTTCATTTCTCCAAACTCTCTCATAGCCTCTTTCCATCCCTGAACAGTCTTCTTATCGAAATGCTTTAGGTGTTGACGAAAGGCCTTCTCGTAAGTTCCCGTTTGATGTCGTACATCGGACGGCTCCACGTCGTAAAAAATCGGTAAAATCTTATGTCCCATAGTTTTATGGCACTCCACCATTTTGGCAAGCTCACGTAGGCACCATTTACTAGAAGCATAGTCCTTGGAAAAGATTGGGATTGAGATTGTCGACTCCTTGATTGCTTTGGGAAGCGCCGGGCGGATCTCTTCTCCCACACGAAGCTCCTCATTGTCTCTAAAGGTGCGAATTCCCATTTTAACAAGAGCATTGTAGAGGTGATCGGTGAAGGTCTTACGAGTGTCTTCGCCTCTAAAACTCAAAAAGACTTCGTATTCCCCTCCTGAGACGGGGGCAGAGGTCGATGAATTGCTCCCAGCAGTGTCGGCACTTGAGCTTTGTTTTCGCTTCTTTGTATTCCCATCCCTTCGTTTATGCTTCTTCGTATACCCATCCCTTCGTTTTCGCTTCTTTGTATTCCCCTCTAAACCCATTTTCACACTACAAGCAGCTCCTCTGATCAGTCTCACTCTGTGTATGTGTGAAGAAAGTCTAAACATTTCGTTACCCTCTTTCTCTGTCTCGAGAAATCTAAACCTTTTGTTAGCGTTTGCCTCGAACTCCTTTATTAGTGGGTTTGAAGAAAGTTGTGGACCCTCCTTTCTTGCATGGGTACACCCTTTTCTTTGAAAGCAATGTGAACTGTCTGACAATATTTGCATTGAAGGGGCCGAGAATTGTAAACTATTTCAAAAAACTCACCAATGCCCAATTTTTCCTTGTTTTACTTTTCGTCGTGTTTTTTCCACGCGTGACTTGGACTTTGGCGTGGTGTTTCAGACTTTCTACGCAATTTCTCATTGTGAGTGGGAGTGATATTTCCATGCTAACATACAAACGTAACAAAACAATTTTTCCTTCTTGTTTTACTTTTCGTCGTGTTTTTTCCACGCGTGACTTAGACTTTGGCGTGGTGTTTCAGACTTTCTAAGCAATTTCTCATTGTGAGTGGGAGTGATATTTCCACCTCTCGTTACCCTCTTACTCTCTCTGAACTCTGAAGAAATCTAAACCTTGTGTTAGTGTTTGCCTTTAAATCCTTCGTCGTTATGAAGAAAGTTATGGACCCTCCTTCTTTCATGCCTACACCTTTTGCTTTGAAAGCAGTGTGAACAGTCTGACAATATTTGCATTGAAAGGACCGAGAATTGTAAACTTCTTTAAAAGAAAAACCCTCCAATGCCCTCAATATTTTTGACCTTTTCAAAATTTTCATTAGGAAAAATTATGTTTTACCGCCCTTTAACTATTACCCTTTTTCAATACACCTCTTAAACTTTAAAAAAAATCAATTGACCCCTTAAACTAATTCAATTGCACGGCCGTTATCCCGTGAGGCCAAAATCGAGTTAAAATAGACGGAATAGAGCAACACGTAACACGCACGTCAGACCCACCAGAACACCTTTACCAATTTGATTTTTATATAAACCCGAAATGCCCTTATCCCCACTTAACCAAAATTTGAGATAAACACCATGAATTATGCAAGGTCTCTGAATGGCTTGCCATGAAACAACCCAAGTCTGACCCTCCTCTTCCCAACTGTACAATCGAATATTACCATCGTAATCAAGTGTCAATCTTCTATGAAGCACTGCTCCATAGTCGGTTGACTTAAAAGTAAAATTATCGGATGAACTAAAGTTCCCTAAGGAATTAAGGACAGCAATTCTACTATTGTTATACGTGGACCTTCCAGCCTCCCAACTTAGAAGCCATGGTTCAGGCCAGTAAATACTGGAAACCTCAAGACCATTAAAAAGAAGGCTGAGAAAGTTATAGTTGTCAAAGAAAAGCTCATAGAAACCAGAGGAAATGTTGGTGTGGCTTCTTGAGGAGACAAGATTTGTGTTTCTAATGAGTAGTTGTTGAGGAAGAAGGGTATATTAAAGTTAAAAGAAGAAGCTGAACATGTTGAAGTCCAGCTCCAGTTCAAGTCTCTGGTTCAAGCTTCTGTCTTGCTGATCAAAAAAGAGAAAATAGTACAAAACTCACCGTTTCATTTAATTGGAACAGGACTCAAAACTCACCGTTTTGAGTAAGAGTCAAGGCTGCTTATTCTCACCAAAACTCATCGTTTCATTTATCCCAAAACTCACCGTTTCATTTATCTTCTTTATTTTCAAACGATTGTATATGTGTACTATTACGATCGGTGCCTTTGCTAGTGGTGTTCAGTTATTTACAGCAGAGTTAGTTAGAAATTTGTTAAGCCAGATCATTCTCTTGTATAAATACTGAATCCTCTGTATATTTTCAGTCAGTTCAGTGAATGAAAGTATTTTGGCTTCTTCCACAATTTTCTTGTTTTCTTGCTTTCTTGCTTTCCTTTTCTTCACTGTTCAGTTTTAATAGGGTATCTGTAGGGAAGTGAAAGCTTTCCCACAAAATAACACCGTCCATATTACGCAGAACAAGATTACCGGTGTTGTAGAGAGATAAATGTACTGAGGAAAGTGAGAAAGTGTTTGTGGCCCAAACAGTGAACTTTCCGACATCAGTTAAGATTAGATCGCCAGTTTTGAGGAGGGAGAGCTTTGAGTGCCTTCCATTAACTGGTTGGTCACAGTTTGCCATCCAAACAACGGTGCGTGAGCTTGAGTTTTGGTGGGACGGTAGTTTGCTGAACCAAATGGCAAAGCAAAAAGCCTCAACACCCACGAAGTAAAAGCCAGCAGAGAAAACTCTATTTGGTGATATCAGAACCTCTGCTGGTTTTTCTACGGAAAGGGATGTGCCTTTACTGATGGTAGCTTTCATTGTTGAAGATAAAAGTGGGAAAGAAAATATTAAAGAGAGTAGAAGGAACAAAACAGGCGAATCCATGGACTTCATGAAAGCTTAAACAAGATATAATATGGTGGGCATTTTGGTTAAGTGGGGATATGGGGATTTCGGAGTTTAGATAAAAATCAAATTGGTAAAGGTGTTTTGGTCGGTTCGGGATCACGTGTGTGTCACGTGTTGCTCTATTCCGTCTATTTTAACTCGATTTTGGCCTCAGGGGGTAACGGACGTGCAATTGAATTAGTTTAGGGGGTCAATTGATACTTTTTAAAGTTTAGGGATAAAATGAAAAATGGGTGATAATTGAGGGTGGTAAAGTGTAATTTTCCCTAATTTTTAATTTTTTTTCTCTTTGAGATTTGGAGGGACTGTGATTTTTCCTTTATTCTTTCCTTGGTTACGCCCAATCATTTTTAATCGTGATGCATAAGAGGGGCAACCTTTAAACCCTCTATCATATTTTTATTTTAACTTTTTTAAAATAAAAATACACAACAAGCAAGCAAAAAAGAGGGGCAATTTTAAACATATAATCATTTTTAAAATTTTTTTTTATTCTTTCTTGTCAACCGAAAGTAATAAAAAGGTCCATGATATACTCTGTCTCATAAAAGAACTTTTTAAATAAATAAAATCGAATTTGTTACAAAAAAATATTCCCAATATTCTTTATTTAAATAACTGGTAACAAAATTCAAATGGGACTTCAACTTTCACAATTACTTTTTAGCATCTTTCTCTCTGCTAACTCTCTTTTAACAATCTCCATTAACAACCATTTTTTTTAAATTACTTTTCATCTCTTCTTATCAAAGCATCAATATTTTACAATTTTATTTTCATCAATTATTACATATTTTAACATTTAAAGCAACAACATTGATGATTAATTATATTTTTCTCCACAACATTCCAATTAAAATCATCAACGATAATCATTAACGCACCAAAGACAGGGAAGTTCCTTAATTTTTTTTTTTTTTTGAAATATGATAAAAATTCTAATCTAAACTCACACACGTATATTTTGAAGATCCCGGGAATTGAACCTACACCCACATTAGGGGGGCTTTTTGAAGAGAAAATTATTACTGGACCGAATACCCAAATGACAATTGATGGTAGGTTGTATAGATATCTTTTTATTTATTAATTATCTCATAAAATATCATATATTTAAGTCGTAATTCATTTATTTATCTTTTGTGATACCATTAATATTATAATAAATTTTTATTTGATTAACTTAGTATTTTATTGGTAAGTCATTTGAAATGACAAAATGGGTATTATGAAAGGAGCCACTTGCGTCTCACTTGGCCACTTTCTGTCAAATTGTTGTTCCCAAAATCAGAAAAAATAATGATGTCCAAAGCAACCATTCATTAATTATTTAATAGGAAACTTCGTAGAAACTGCCTGAAACTTAGCATTTAAGTCATTCTTGATAGGATTGTCGGTGGTGAAGTTGGTTCGTTTGAAAATCTCCTGTGCTTTCGACTTCATTGGACCCACCTTTCGAAAAGCTATGTGAAGTGCGGCAGATTCTTCTTGGGGAAGTTACAGAATAACGAAGCTCTTCAAAACTATTAACAAAAACATAAAATGGCTGGATGAAGGACTAGGTACATATTTACGCAGTATATTTCTGTGTTTGTCAATAATCCATGAAAGCTTATCGTTTAATTAATAAAAATAATAGTAATAATACAAATAAAATAATTCCCCACATGATTTAATTTTTTTTTTTTTTTTTAAATAGGCAAAAATAAAATTTTTGTCCTTTTATTTTGGGGTGTTTTCATTTTGGTCCCTATATTTTCTAATGTTTCATTTTAATCCTTGATTTTTGGATATAGGTTCATTTGTGACCTAACCCTCCTTATTTTTCTTAATTTTTTGAAACCTTTTCATCAAATATAACATATGTTCAAAAAACCAAGGACTAAAGTGAAATATTATGAAACATAAGGACTGAAATGAAAACACCCCCAAAATATAAGAAGTAAAAGTGCATTTTTGCCAAAAAAAATACTATAAGTGTTTTTATTATGCAATGGGTGCACATTACCTCACAAACTTAAAGTCATACTTGTAGATTTAAACTTGATAATTTCTATATCCTCTGTTGTCAAAATCATGATTCTATGATTCTAAACATCAAAAGCGATATGGATCATAGTAGAATAGTTCAGGGGGTAGAATCATACAATATCGTTTTCTTTCTTGGGTAGAATTATAGTGAAATCGTACATAATTGTGTTTTTTTTCCTGCAATTATTTTATTATGTGTTATTTGTTCATGTATTTGTATTTTGGTACTTAGTGATTAATAATTATTATCTTTTATAAGTAATTTGTGTCAAATTTTACCTTTTTCTAATGATTATTTAGCATATATTCTGAATTATTAGAAAAAAAATTACCTTTTGATTATAGAAAGCAGAATCTTACAATTCCCTATCCGATTCACGGGACCTTCTCACCAATTCTATGTAGAATCCAAATTTTGATAACTATGTCTATAACACTTTTAACAAGATACTTGAACATAAATTATTGGATAATGAACAAATAAAGAAAAATTTATTAATTGAAATAAATTAAAAATATAATTGTTAAGTAAAACAATAATTTAAGGAGTGAAGAGGGACTGAGAGGTTAAGTAACTACTACATCCCAACTAAGTTGGAACTTACATACTTGTCTGGTTGCTATCATTTGTACTCCTCTGTCCCAAAAAAATAAAATCTACAAATCTTTATTAAAAAAAAAAAAAACTTTTTTTGGGCCTAGTTTGGGCTGAGCTTAATTAGAAGCTTCAAAGTCTTTCAAGCAGTAGTGAAAACTGAAAAGTGCTACGTATATCAATCTTAAGAAAATCACTATATGGGTCGAAGTATTGCAAAGCTAACCAAATCAAAACCATCATTTGTATGTGTTGGAGCCTACCTAAGAAGGCAGGTTCAAAGTATAGAATGAGATTACAGTTAATTACAGGGTTGAAAGTTGAAACTCTAGACAAAGTGGATATATGCGTGAGCCATAAATCCCCGTTATGGGCCTTTGCCATTCTATAGTCGCTAATTAAGTTCAATGCAACAAGGGATATAGAAAAAGCACCTTCAAGTCTTTAACTATCTGATGGTTGTATCGAGTGACTTAAATCATGTTGATCAAATTCTCATCCCCTCTGCCCAACAACATTTTGTCATGAAATTAATCTTTGAATAACATATAATTGAGTATGAGGTTAATAGATAATATCTCTATTGAAATTTCAGATGCCTTTACATTTTAACTGTCAACTAAATTTGATTACAAATCAGTCTATTTTTTCTTCAACTAGCTACCAAAAATGGAAAAATAGTTGACAATCAATTGCCACAGAATCCTTTTCTCTAGCATCAGAAATTTTGAAACTTTTGAGTTAGTAAAATCAGAGAAGAAACACGCATACTTACAGCAGAGTATTTTTGCGCAAAGATGAGAGACAGTCACAGCTACGGTTGAAATTCTGGAGGTGCTGACCCAACATATCTTGATATTTAATACCAAGCTCTTCGAAAAGTTTCTTCAGCTCTAAGATTAGTTCAGATCTCCGGCTGTTTCTGTCCCCGTAGTTCTGAAAGTTTATGGTGTGTGTAATTTTAAAGGCTTTGAACAAATAGAAATAGAGCTCCTCTAGTGCATAAGCTCTCTTAAATTAAATCTTGACCATTCATTTTAAAATAAAATAAAAGGTAAAGATGATACCATGTCATCAATCATCTAATGCAACCATAACATAATAATTTTCAAAACAAACTAGTTCTCCTACTCCAAGTTTTGTAAGTGTTGTTATCTTTATTCCCTATTTTATATCTTTTTACAAAGTCATGAAATAAATACCACATAAACAATCTAATAATTTATATTTGAACTTCAACCACAAACCGATTAACACTTTCTTTTAGATACCTAAGATTTTTGAAGCAGATGTGCAAGAAAAAACACGAGGATTGAAATTCTTGACACCAAGAGTGAGCAGCACAATAGAATAGAAAGAGTAGAGAAGAAAAAAAGAGGGTTTTTTTTTTTTTGCTTATATACCTGCTTCTGGGCTTTTGGTCAATCAACAAATATTTGAGATTAGTTTAGTAATCTAACATGTAAAAAAAGTGTGACGCGCAAAGGTTAAAACCACCGTTTTCAAAAAAGCTGGGTTCAGCTTTGGTGTCAAAACGTTAGAATTTGGTGTTTTTAAAACCACAATTTTTTTATAAATCGTTGGCTCAAACTCATCCAATTCTGTGATTTTAGTTCAAAACATTATTTTGATCCATGCCAACGGAGGAGAGAGAATAAAGAGATTAAAAGAGAGAGTGGAATAAAACAAATAAATAAATAGAAAAGGTTTGCAAAGGTTACCGCGGTCTTGTATAAAGAGAGTAAACAACCGAATGTAAATTTTTTTCTTTTCTTTTTCGGTGACACTGGAGAATTAACGGAAGGGTTTATATTAAAAAAAATGTTAATATGGTGTACCCACGCACCTAATTATTATTTTTTTCCTCATATTTAAAATTGTATATAGGAATAAAAATATCCCTTGTTTCGTATTGAAAAATAATATGTTCAATATATGCAAGTTTATCACATTGAGTCTCTCCCACCAATAAAAATTTAACTTAAAATCTATGCTATAGTAGAAAGCAAGGAGACTTTGGTCTCTTCCTTTGTCCTTTTTTTTTTTTTTTTACTATAATATAAAGCAAGAAGTGGAAGGTTTTAGGTTCTGACTTCCCACTTCTTCTTGGGGCCAGCCACCAGCCAGATTTATCCTGGCATTAACGGATGTAGAGTGGGCAATGGCCTTGTGTCTAGGGTATTAGTCAAGCCCAAGGATTGGATACCTTATTTGCAATAAATAAATAAATGATTAACTAAAACAAATTTTCTTAAGTCCTTTTCTTATAGGTAGTGATATGTTAAAATCAGCTTCTCTTTCCATTCACAAATTTTTTTACATTTGCTTCACCTTGCACTATATTTTTTATTATTTATGGTGACGATTGAAAATTAAGTACATCATGTACTCAAGAGTCACAACATATCCCCAACTTGATTTAACTTAAGAAAGCCGTAATATCAGCTTTGGAATCGACTTCAATACTATATTGGACCATACATGCGTTTAAAAAGAAAGAGATGCATTTTTATTATCCAATATCTGCTATTCTTTGGTTGTGGATAAGGTCAAAATCTCCAGATAATTTCCCAATATCTCTATGAATTTCCACTATATATATATATATATATATATATATTTTTTTTTTAATAATTTTTTTCTAATTTTTTTTTTTTTTTTTTCCCCACCATATTCAGGCACTTATAAAACAACTCCTTTAAATTCATCATGCTGGAAAGACTTGGGAATGTCTTCATTAATTTACATGTGACACGTAGAGAGTCATTATGTCGGTAATCTCTTCATTAATCATTATACTAAAGGGAAACTCTAGCAGTGATTGAAGCTCTCCAAAGTTGAATAAATCAAGGGTTTGGAGGCAAGAGAGCCCACAAATTCTCGATGGTAGGCTACAAATCTTGGTAAGAGCTAATCTCAACAATCTTAAACAGGATAGTCTCATTAAATTAGGAATTTCCCCTTGCAAATGATAGTAACATGAGCTATTTATCTCTATGAGCTTCTCTAAATTCCCAATAGCATCAAGTAACTTTGTTATGCAAGAAGGTGTAATGTCAAGAACACGTTTGGGATTACCAACTATTACTTGTTTTAAAAAACTGACAGAAAAAATAATATTCTTGGAGTTTAGAATGTAGGGACAATATACAAATCACGCATCATTTAAAGTAAAAATGTTTGGGTGAATTCTTCGATATATGTCATAAATGTTTGTAGATGTTTTTGACATGCTGCCAACCTTCGGTTTGCACATTGCAGCTCGGAAAATAGCTCTCGGATCCACCTATCCTTCTCATCCTCTGAGATTACAATACATAGATGTTTTAGATGATTGGCACGAGTAACAATCAAATATAAATGCAGACTGAAAATAGACCAGATAGAACATAACCACCCTATGTCCAAAGTATGGTATTATATATAGATCTAGTTAGTTTAGCAGAGAACATAGATGATAAATCCAAAGAAATGTTGGGATTCCAACAACAGCTTTTTCTAGTTATTCCACATTAATACTATTTCTAACATTGAATTCGGTCCATGAGCAATGGGTAAGAAGATAGATAATTTTTTCATATATAAGGTAATTCATCAATAAAAATAAATTTAAACAGGAACTAGATGAAATTAATTATATTGAACATACTATATGCAAGGAAAATTTAATGTAATTCACCAATAAAAATATGTTGAAACAAAAACCGGATGCACCTGATCTATTGAGAAAATTTGCTTCCACATCGGCACAACTAGGGATATAGTTATACAGTAGCAGGACAAACAATATCCAATATGTGGTCAATTGTAGTAGCTAGATGCCATGGAGCACCTTTCTAGTTAGGAAATTCAATTTTCCTTTGAATGGACTAGCAAGCCTAAAAACAAGTCTTAAACAATGCTCACCAAGAGAAAAAGACTGCACTACATGCATTGTACATGCAGCCCCATTGTTAGCAAGAACCAAGAGTCAATCCTCTATTTAGCTGATCAGCTACAATCCAAGAAAAAACAAAAACCCAACATAAACCAACGAGGATAGAAGGTCCCCATATATTTTACAAATTAAACTGATACAAACTTAAAAATTACATAACTCTAAAAAATTACAAAGTAAAGAATAGTTTTAACTTCAAGAGAAACCATCACCCTATCCATTGAATCAAAGCTCACATTCAGATATTGCAACATATTTTAGGAGAACCTCTGAGTCCAATAACACATATAAAGAAGGGGGATGTGGGAAGGAAA
>BKZX01022095.1:0-13830 GCA_014362285.1 Fagus crenata
TATATTTCAATTATGCTACATTTAAAATAAAAACATCAAATTATCCGCGCAGCGCGCGGGTCTACGACTAGTCTGAATTAATGAGTGTTGCTTCTCTTGAGGACTCTTAGGCTTTATCTCTTGTATCGATAAGTTACTGACTAGATGAGTGTTATCCTTGACACGCCCCCTCAAGCTCAACGGTATGGACATGACATTGAGCTTGGTACTAAGTTGAATAAACCGAGAAGATGAAATTGGTTTGGTTAACACATCAGCAATTTTATCATGAGTAGAGATAAAACGAACATTGAGAGTCTTGTTGGCAACCAAGTCAATTTCGACATGCTTAGTACGAGCATGGAAAATTGGATTGGAAGAGAGATAGGTTGCACCCATGTTGTCACACCATAGTATAGGAGCAACTAGGATAGAAAGACAAATTTCAAGAAAAAGCGACTACAACCATTTCAGTTCAGCAGTTATGTTGGCAAAAGCCTTATATTTAGCTTAAGTGCTTGATCTAGCAACTGTAGCTTGGTTACGACAGCTCCAAGAGATTAAATTCTTGCTTAAGAAAACATAGAAATAGCCTGTAAAACAAAGATCATCTTTATTTCCAGCCCAATCAGCATCAGAGAAGGCTTGGAGTGTGGAGCAGGAGGAACGATAAATTTGTAAACCAAATTGAATGGTGTGTTTGAGATAGCGAAGAAGACACTTGACAGATTGCAAGTGAGTTAGGGTGGGCTTGTGCATGCGTTGAGCCAACTTGTTGACAGAAAAGGCAATATCGGGACAGGTCAGAGATAAGTATTGAAGTGCACCAATAGTACTCCAGAATAGTGTGTGATCCACGAAAGGTTCCTTTTCAGAAGCAGAGAGGCTTGTGGTCGATGCAATTGGGCCGGGAAGTGACAAGTTTGGCCTCAAGCATATGAGTGCGAGTTAAGATGTCTTCGATGTAACGCAGCTGGGAGAGCAGTATGCCATGCTCTATAGGAATGACTTCCACACCAAGAACAAAATTAAAGGAGCCCAAATCCTTGACAGCAACATTTGATTGAAGAATGCATAGCAGGGTGTCAATTACTTGGGTGGAGGAGCTGGTAATGATGATATCGTCCACATAAATCAACACATACATTGTGAAAGAGGTAGTTCGTTGGATGAACAATGAGGTGTCAAACTTGGATCCATGAAATCCAAGTTCAAGCAAGCGGGAGCTTAGGTGAGAAAACCAGGCTATTGGGGCTTGTTTCAAGCCATAGCGAGCCTTTTGAAGCTTGCATACATGATGAGGATATTGAGGATGTTGATAACTAGGGGGTTGGGTCATAAATACTACCTCAGATAATGTACCATGAAGAAAAGCATTTTAAATATTGATTTGATGAATAGACCAACCAGCAGAAATTGCAATTGAAAGAATGGTGCGTACCGTGGTTGGCTTGATAATAGGGCCGTAGGTTTCGTCATAATCGATTCCGGGTTGTTGATGAAAACCCTTTGCTACAAGTCGAGCTTTGTAGCGTTCAACAGAGCCATCGGCCTTTCACTTGATACGAAAGACCCATTTACAACCAACAAGGTTCTAGTTTGGAGTGGGGGGAACAAGGAACCAGGTGTTATTTTTTAATGAGGGCATCAAACTCAAGGTTCATGGCTTGCCGCCACTTGGGGTTTTTGGAAGCGGTGGTGAAACACATAGGTTCACTGGTAATTTGTGAGTCGGTTATGGCAACGATGAGGGCTTTGGGAAGGGGATAACGAGTGGTGCCATCGGTGGGTATTTTGGGTTTGGAGATATGGTGCTTGGATCGGGAGAGCATCGGATGATGGTTAAGGAGGGGTTCTATAGTTCGTTCGGGAGTAGGGGAAAAGGGCGGCATTACTCGGGTAATCAGAGTATGGGAGGTTGAATAAGGGATTTGGGTTTCTGGGGGGTTTCTTTGATTTGGGCCAAGTGAGGAAGAGGTATTAGGTTGGGTTGGGCTAGAGGCCAAGGGACTTGGAGAACCCATTCTTGTAAGTGTTGTAGATTGGGCGGGAGCCAATCTATTGTTGGTGAGCCTTGTAAGCATGTGCGGCAATGTAGAAGGATGAGGCCTAAGAATGGAGACATTTGATAAGGTGGATTCAATAGAGGGGACTAGAGAATTGGAGTGATGAAATGGAAAGGTGGATTCATTGAAAATGACATCATGGGAGATGTAAAGACGATTGGTAAGGACATGAAAACATTTGTAACCTTGATGTTTGACACTATAGCCATGAAAAACACAAGGAAATGAGCGAGGTTGGAGTTTGTTGGAATTGTAAGGACGAAGATTAGGCCAACAAGCGCTGCCAAAGACTTTGAGAAGAGAATAGTCTAGAGAAGAGTGAAATAATTTTTCAAAGGGGGAGATGTTGTGTAAAAGAGGTGTAGGAAGGAGATTGATAGCTAGCAGGCAGTTTGGAAAGCGTCATCCCAAAAATGAAGGTGAACATTAGCATGATAGAGTAAGGCGAGACTAGTTTCAACTATATGATGGTGTTTTCGTTCAATCGCACCGTTTTGCTGGTGGGTGTGAGGGCAAGAGAGAGAATGAGAGATGCCACAATTCTCAAAAAAATTGGATAAGGATCGAAATTCTTTGCCCCAATCAGACTGAATGTATTTAATTTTAAGATTGAAGTATTGTTCAACATATTTCTGAAATTGAATGAAAATTGGAAGTGCATCATTTTTTTTTAGAAATGGGAAATAACCAGGTGTAACGACTATAGGCATCTAAAAATGAAATGTAATATTTATTGCCAGTGCAAGAACATACAGGAGAAGGACCCCACAAATCTGAATAAATTAAATCAAGAGGTGCATTTATTTGAGTGAAAGAAGAATAAAATGGGAGTTGTTTGCTTTTAGCACTAAAACTGGATGAACACACAGGTTCAGATTTATTTGATATAGTAGGAAGACCAAATCTATCAATAATAGAAGAAACAATCCTAAATGCAGGGTGACCTAATCGAGAATGCCAAGTTGTGAGGGATATTCGTTCACCAATGAGAGCATGAGGGAAGGGAGCATGTGTAGTGGAGAGAGGTGGAAAGGGATAGAGCCCATGCTTACTCGCCCCGTGCAACAGTAGACATCTCGTAGCCAGATCCTTCACACGAAAAAGAGAAGGGTGAAATTCCTTTAGTGTACAAGTGTCATTTGTAAATTTGTGGATAGAAATTAAATTATTTGAGATATCAGGAACATAAAGAACATTATTTAAACAAAAAGAGGAATGAGGGGTAGAGATTTGGGATGTCATAATGTGTTTAATGGGTAGAATTTTACTGTTACCAACACGGATTTGATCTAAACCTTGGTATTCATTAGGACAAACATTTAAGTTGGCGAGATCATGAGTGATATGATGTGTAGCTCCAGAATCAGGATACCAATTTGGATCTTGAGATTGATGTGGAGTGGCAAGAAGAGCTTGCATTGGAGGAGTGCTCTCAAAATTGTATGAGTTGTCAAAGCTATGATAACATTGCAAAGCGACATGGCCAGGTTTTTGGCATACTTGGCATACTGGTCGGTTTAAGGGATACGAATAATTTTGTCGACCACGCCTCCTTCCTCATTGGTTATTAGAATTGGATCTGCCACCACGATTGGAAAAGGTGTTTGAGTGGCGCCCAACACAACTGCCATGATTGGAGGCCTCTTTATTTGTGAAATTTGCACTGACATTTGATAAATCAACTATAGGTTGATTTTGAATGAGTCGAAGCTCATGACTGAGCATATGACTGTATAGGTTATCAAGAGACATGAGATGTAATTGAGTCTTGATAGGGGTGACTAGTGAGTTGTATTTAGAGCCAAGCCCAGCAAGAAGAAAGGAAAGAGCTTCATAAGGAGGAAGAGGTTGATATATGGCTGCAAAGGTGTCAATGAGGTTGGTAAACTTATGGAAGTAATCGGCAATGGAGGTGTCACCTTTCTTCAAGATGGCCAATTGATAGTGTATGTTCATGAAGCGGGCCTAAGAATGGGCTGTGAACATTCGTTCCAGTGTGTTCCAGACTTTGCTAGGCGTAGAGCTTTTGACAACGTAGGTGAATTGTTTCTAAGAGAGATGAGATGAGAGCACTGAGAATGAGTTGGTCTTGGGATTGCTAGGTAGTAAAATCAGGATTGGGAGTGGGGAGGCTAGTTCCAATGGTGGGTTGAGGAAGGAATTGGGGAGGTTAGGGTTGAGAACCATCAATGAAGCCAAAGAGGTGTTGCCTTTTCAAGTATGGGACAATTTGGGCTTTCCAAAGGAGATAATTATCTTAGGTTAATTTAATGGTAATGAGATGGTGGATTGAAGAAAGAGATTGGGTTGATGAGGTTATGGGAGGAATAGAGATAGAGCTGGAGCTAGAAGAAGATGAAGAGGAAGACATGTTGTAGGGAAGGTGTTGGATAAAAGGTTTAAGAGAGCTTTAGACGTTGGTCTTTGTACAGCTCTAATACCATGTAAAGTCAGATGTTCTTGAGATTCAGAAATTGTTCTTACCTCATTTCATAGGTCAAGAGAATGATTATATTTATAATAAAGAGACTACAAGATTACATAGAAGACGAGTTTGAGCAATACTCAATAACTCAAGCAGCAAAGCTTATCTCAACAGTAAATGCCTATCTCTATCTCTAACTGTTGTTTATCTGATCTAATGAGTGTTGCTTCTCTTGAGGACTCTTAGGCTTTATCTCTTGTATTCGTAAGTTACTGAATGGATAAGTGTTATCCTTGACAGAGTTTAATGACAATGAAATTTCTTAGTGATGGGCTTGCTATCATTGGCTAATTGGGTTGATTTGTAATGTAAAATCAAAGCCTAAGGTTAGTTGAATTAGTAAATTAAAATGTAACAATAAAATATGCATTCTCACTCTGAATGAAGGAACCATATTTCGACAGCTCTTAAACGTCAAAACAATGGTCCAATAAAAATAAGACATTTCAATTAAAGATGCCAAAAACATAATTTAAAGCCAACTCAACAATTACAACTCACTATCAAAGTCTATCATGCTTCTCTTGCAATCGGCATGTATAAATGATTTATCTTCCTACTTTTTCTTCTTCTTTTTTGCTAAATAAGATATATTCTATTGATATTAAAGACTCGAGGCCATCTCATCTTCTGTTTTTGCATGTGAAACAAGGTTGGAAAGAGTGGAGATGGGAATAGCGTCAAGACAATTACAAAAGGAGGCCCAAGCGACTAAAGAATGTGCAAGGGCATTGGCACATCTAATTACAAGAGACAAAGTTTAACAAGCAAACTAAATTAATGTCTCCAAAAGCTTGATTTATCTTTCTAGTTTCTACTATGCTGTTGGGAGGAATTATCTTTTGCATGCAATGGGACCTATAACTGTGAGCTTAAATATGTGCCCTCACACTCAAAAGATACTCTCTCTCTCCGAAAGAAAGAAAGAAAAAGAAAACCCTAGCTGCAGCTGTGAGAACCACGACCTTTAACCCAATGTAAATGCCTAAACATTATTCTCAAAATGGAGACTTTCACTGTTTTCCATCCTAATGTTTAAGGGAATTTACAATGGAGTCGCCACCTAACTTTTATAACAAAAAGCTAAGAAAAAAGTACAATATTTTATATATTGATGAAATAAATAATACAATGTTTTGGGGAATAAACAAATTACATGATTTTACCTTAGATACAATCTAAGGAAAACTAAAATTATAAGGCTTTGTGTCCTAAATATAATCTAGAAAACAGAAGTAAAAAGATACATGGACTAATCTAACTTCCCCTAAGATTAGGGTTCGGGGGCTAAGGGATTGAGTGGGAAGGTGTTAAGCACCCACCCAACCTGACCTAAGTCAGTCTCTAAGGATTCCTTAATCTATAGTTCACGACTCAGTAAACAAACCAACTTGCTTTGACTCATATCATCATACAGTACATGCAAAGAAAAATTAAATAGTGATTAATCATCAAGCAACTAAAATCATTTAGGCACACATCTCACATGAAAAATAAAATTTAAAGTTGCTGTAATTTTAGTAAAATATGTTAGAAAAATCAAATTTGCATCATTCACAAAAACAAAAACCGAAAATAGTGCAATATAGCAATTGTGCATTAAAAATTAATCAAACAATTAAAATTAAAACCTAATCATGCATTCTACAAAATTAAAGTTGCTGCATTAAATTAAAAAAGAAATGACTGTACCTTTTGGGATGCAACCTCCTGAATGAGTGTCCCGAACTGAAACCCGAACTGAATTTGATTGTGGTAGGATACGGCCTCTTGATTGAGAATACCACTGGTCCTGAAAAATTGTTTCTTGAGAAAAACTGTTAAATATGATCAAAAAGATATTAAAAATGGAATTGAAAGATTGGAATTGAGATTACAAGAGGTGGCCTCTTATAATCTCTAGGGTTATAAGAATAGCTTGTATTCTTATTAAAACCCTAATCCCTCACAAATATTCTTTTGAATTTTGTTTGAGATTCTGAACGATGAAAATTCCAATCCCTGTGGGAATGAATATCATTTTCTATTTATATGGCAGTCCTAAAATGAACCTACCCATGTTTTGTACCTCATGGGAGTGCATTAGGGTTTTGGAAATTGGATATACTTCATGAAAATCCCGAAATTCTAACAGATTTTTAGGCTCTGATTGCGGGCCCATTTTGGCCCTCTAAACATTCGAATTTGGAGATGGTCATTGAGACATATTTGTATCCCATCATGTCAGCTTTCCATCCCAATTTGAATCAACTCAATCAGATAATTGAGTCAAAAGTTATGATTGAAATACTGATCAGTGTATGGGCTGGAATCCAAATCCGAATTGGGCTTTGGATAATTCCGGGTTTTTTCACCTTTGGTCAACTTCTAGTGGATTTAGAAGTCCTTATTTAGCTGAATTTGAGATTTTTTAATTCTAATCAATTTATTAATAATTAATATGATAATTATTGGTCAAAATAATTATCCCATTAGCTAAAAATAAATCAATTTAAGAATTATCCTTTGATGAATATCTTGTGCATGAATACTTATCATTTAAGGTGTTCTAAACCAATAAGAATTATTTATTAATTGATTTTAATTTAATCCTTTAGAGGACCAATCAAATTAATTAACAAGTAATCCTATGCATGTGAGCTTATGGTAAATATCATTTCAACCAATCAAATTTATTTCCTTAATAAAATCTTGATTTTTGATCTGATTTCCAATCCAAAAAAATGAACTCTCATTTTTTATTCGATTTTGATCACTTAAAATATGATTTTAAATTTGTGAACCAACTTTGAACTTCCAAGTTTGTGAAATTACTATTTTACCCTTTATGCATTAAAGTGTAAAAATAGTAAATTAAGGGTTGCAAAATGGGGTGTCAACAGCAGTTTACCTTCCCCTCCCCCTTACTCTTCCCCAACCATCGTGCCCTTCCCCTCCTCCTTCCCTGAACCCCCCTTCTCCTCCTATGGGGTTCCGCGGCCCACCCTCCCCTTTGTGAAAGGGAGATAGGGACTGGAAGTTTGATCTGGGATGCGTGACCCACTCCCTCCCTTGCGAGCCTCCTCCCGTCATGCACCTACTATTCACACAGCTAATGGCTCCACTATGCATGTTTGTAGTATAGGCACCGTCTCTACTTCCAAAATCTCCATTTTTGATGTTTTTCATGTGCCTAAACTTTCTTATAATCTACTAGTTGTGGGTCAATTAGCTGAACTTGGCTATCGCATTATCCTTGATTACTTTGGTTGTATTGTGTAGGATCCTAGGACGGGGCAGGAACTTGGGACTTACCATAGAATTGGGCGTCTATTTGAGATTTCCAGCCTTCGTCTTCCTGCTACTGGTGTTTCTGCTGCTACCATTCCGCAGACTAAGTCATCCGACCACTCTTCTGGATTTTCCTCTGACGTGACGCCTCATTCTTCGCCTGAATCCCCGGCTCGTACACCTTCTGAGGATCATGCACCTGCAGCCATACTTCGTCGTTCCTCTCGGGTAACATCTCTTCACACTCATTTGCATGATTTCCATTGTTACACTGCCCTTGCTACACTACACGAGCCTCACTCCTATCGTGAGGCCTCCTCTAACCGTTTATGGAAGGCTGCAATGATTGAGGAACTTGATGCATTATCTAAAAATCGTACTTGGGACCTGGTTAATCTGTCTCCTGACAAATCTGTGGTTGGTTGTAAGTGGGTGTTCAAAGTCAAAACTCGGTCTAACGGATCCATTGAGCGATACAAAGCTCGTCTTGTTGCCAAAGGTTTCACATAGGAGTATGGCATTGATTATGAAGAAACTTTTGCTCCAGTTGCTCACCTTTCATCTGTCCGCACCTTATTGGCTGTTGCAGCCTCTCGTTAGCGAAAGCCATTTCAGATGGATGTCAAAAATGCATTCCTCAATGGGGACTTGAGTGAAGAAGTCTATATGCAACCTCCACCTGGTCTTTCTCATGCACCTGACAAGGTGTGCCAACTTCGTCATGCCCTCGAGCTTGGTTCGCTAAGTTCAGCTCGACAGTTTCTCGACTGGGTTTTTCCATAAGTTCTTATGATTCTACCCTCTTCCTCCATCGTACCGGCAAAGGTACCATTTTGCTTCTTTTTTATGTTGATGATATGATCATTACCGGTGATGACCTTAGTGGGATTCAAAAACTTAAGGATTTCCTAAGTCAAAATTTTAAGATGAAAGACCTTGGCCACCTCAGTTACTTTTTGGGTCTTGAGATTACCTCATCTGATGATGGTTTCTATCTCACTCAAGCCAAGTACACCTTCGATCTTTTGTCTCGAGCTGGCCTTACCGATCATAAGATTGTTGATACACCGATCGAACTTAATGCGTGCTTAACTCCTTCCTTGGGAGAACTTTTGCCTAATCCTACTCTTTATCGGCAATTGGTTGGCAGCTTAGTCTATCTCATAGTCACTTGACCAGACATCACATATGTAGTTCATTAGGTGAGTCAGTTTATGTTTGCTTCATGATCGACTTACTATGCTGCTGTCCTGCGCATCTTTCGATATCTTAAGGGCACTCTTTTTCACGGTTTCCACTGCTCTGCTCAGTCTCCGCTTATTTTGAGAGCCTACTCTGATGTCAATTGGGTAGGGAATCCTACTGATTGCCGATCCACTACTGGTTATTGCTTTCTCCTTGGCTCCTCTTTGATCTCTTAGCGAAGCAAGAAACAGTCTATTGTGGCTCGCTCTAGTACAGAAGCTGAATATCGTGCCCTTGCTGATACCACATCTGAACTCCTCTGGTTGCAATGGTTAATACTGGATTTAGGTGTGTCCACTTCCTCTGCTACTCCTATCTATTGTGACAATAGGAGTGCTATTTAAAGTGCTCGAAATGATGTCTTCCACGAGTGGACCAAACACATCGAGATCGATTGTCATCTTGTCCAGCATCAACTTCTCCAAGGTTCCCTCCAATTGATCTCTGTTTCCTCTCATGATTAACTAGCCGACATCTTTACCAAGTCACATCCCACTAGAGGTTTCCGTGATTTGGTTTCCAAACTCCAGTTGGTTTCTCATTCTCCACCTTGAGTTTGAGGGGGGCTGTTAATATTATAATTAGTCCATTGGGTTTTGGGTTCTAGCCCGTGTATATATTTACTTGTGCATCACTCTCTTTCCTTGTACAGCACATTTCTTGTGCACCACTCCCTTTCCTTGTACATCACTCATATGCCTCCTATATAAAGGCACTCTACTGTATTGTATTATTTTACTCCAATATACAAAGAATTATTCATAATTTTAACAAAAGTAAAACAGAAAGTTGCAATCATAGGTAACTAACATTTGAAATGGCTTTGAATTATTTATTTTGGTAGGAAGTAGCTAAACACTTGTCACCAATTACTAAAAGGCTTACAGGGCACTTAGTTTCTCCACAAGAAACACAATGAAGTTGCATCCTCTCTCTCTCTCTCTAATTATGCAACAAAAATCATGGGCTATCATCGGCACAATCTATGCCACTCTTATGCAAGTATGCTTAACACTAGGCACCCTTTCAGTAGATGATAAAATTGTCAGCTTGCCGGGGCAACCGCAGGTCTGAATCCGGAAACATGGAGGATACATAACCATTGATTAAAGGCAACAAAGAGCTCTTCTTTACAACTTTTCTGTTGCAGAAACAGAACCGGCTTCAAAGCTTCTAGTTCTTTGGTTGAATGGAAGTGAATTTACATAATATATTCTATCTGTTTAAACTCAACTATGTACAATTTCTTTCTAGCTTCTATGAACTGAAAAATAAATAATTAACAAAAAAACAAAAATTTGATATCCTTAGTGAATTTTGAAGGTCCTGGTTGTTCATCAATCGTAGCTGGAGCATTTTGCAAGCACAGGCCCTTTAGACCAAGTGGAGACATTTCAGTCAAAAATTATTATAGCTGGAATAAAGGTATCCCTAGTAAAACTTGGGACTTTTGGCAAAAAAAATGCATTTTTTAAAGTTATTTTGCCAAACATGACATGTTGGAAGTTAATTTGAAAAATATATAATGTTTTTTTTTTTTTTTAAAAAAACAAGATTGACTTCAATCTTGTCTTTTGTAAAGACAAGATTCATGGAGCTTGTCTTTACAAAAGACAAGATTAGTATTGATTTGGCAATCTGACGGAGCCAGTTTGAAAATATCTCCACATAGATCTTGTCTTTGATAAAGACAAGATTCAAAAAAAAAAAATTTGTTCCAATCTTGTCTTTTCAGAAAACAAGATTCAAAGCAAAATGTGAATGTGAATGTTGGTCACATGAAAAATCACTCGGTGCATATATATTTGAGTTTAAAACTTTAATTTTGAGTTAATTAAGACTTAATGGAAATTCCATATAATTCCTCTTTGTAAAATAAAAACTTTATAAAATCCCAACAACAATTCATTTATATATTTATTTTTCCTTTTAACAACTTTATAAATTTCCAAAAGTCCTCTCTCTAAACCAACAATATACAGTACCGCTGCCTCTTTCTTCTTGCCCAGTGTGAGAACCACGACCCTTAACCCATAAAGGTCTAAACATGATTCTCAAAAATGGCTGATTACACTGTTTTTCATCTTAATTTTTTGGGGAATTTATAATGGAGTCGCCACCTAACTTTTATAGCAAAAAGCTAAGAAAAAAAATTTTATCTTTTATTGATTGAATAAATAATACAATGGTTTGGAAAATAAACAAATTACAATATTTTTCCCTATATACAATCTAAGAAACAAAAATACAAGGTTTTGGTCCTAATCTAAAAAAAAAAAAAGTAAATAAGATACATAAACTAATCTAATCATCCTCTAAATTTAGGATTCGAGGGCTAGGGGATTAGATGGCAAGGTGTTAGGCACCCATCCAACCTGATCTAGGTCAGTCTCTAAGGATCCATTAATCTAAGTTCACAACCTCAAACAAACCATACTCGCATTTGATTCATAGCATCACAATAGTACATGCAATAAAAAATTAAACAATGATTAATCATCAAGCAATTAAATTCATTTAAACATGCATCTCACATGGAAAAGAAAATTTAAAATTGCTGAAATTTTAGTACAACATGTTAGAAAAATCAGAATTGCATCATTGCTGAAATTTTAGTACAACATGTTAGAAAAATCAGATTTGCATCATTCACAAAACAGAAAGCGAAAACAATAAAATCTAGCAATGGAGCATTAAAAATTAATCAAGCAATTGAAATTAAAACCTAATCATGCATTCTACAGAATTAAAGTTGCTGCATTAAATTAAAAAAAGAGAAGATTATACCTTTTAAGATGCAACCTCTTGAATGAGTGTCCTGAATTGAATTTGATTATGGCGGGATGCGGCCTCTTAATTGAGAATACCAAATCTGGTCATAAAAATTGTTCTTTGAGAAAAATCGTTAAATTTGATTAAAAGAGATTAAAAATGGAATTGAAAGATTAGAAATAGAGATTACAAAAACTGGCTTTTGTAATCTCTGGACTCGAATATAAGAACACACTTGTGTTCTTATTCCAAAGTCTAACCCTTTGCAAAACTTCTCTTGAATTTTTTTTAGGATTGCTTTGACTAATTTTTCCAACCTCCCTGTTAAAATGAGAATATTTTTTATTATATGGCAGTCCTAAAATGAACCTACCCACGTTTTGGACCTCATGGGAGTGTATTAGGGTTTTGGAAATTGGATATACTTCATGAAAATCTCGAAATTCTAATTAATTTTTAGGCTCTGATTGCAAGCCCGTTTTGACCCTCTAAACATTCGAATTTGGAGATGGTCATTAGACACATATTTGTAGCCTATCATGTTATCTTTCCAGCCCAATTCGAATCAACTCAATCGAATAATAAAGTCAAAATTTATGGTTGAAATACCTATCAGTGTACGGGAAGGAATCCAAATCCAAATTGGGCTTTGGATAATTCCGGGTTTTTTCACCTTTGGTCAACTTCTAGTGGATTTAGAAGTCCTTATTGGCTGAATTAGAGATTCCTTGATTTTAATTAATTTGTTAATAATTAATATGATAATTATTGGTCAAAATAATTATCCCATTAGTTAAAAATAAATCAATTTAAGAATTATTCTTTAATGAATATCTTGTGCTTGAATACTTACCATTTTAAGGTGTTTAAACCAATAGGAATTATTTATTAATTGATTTTAATTTAATCCTTTAGAGGACCAATCAAATTAATTAAAAAGTAATTCTATGCATGTGAGGTTATGGTAAATATCATTTCAACTAATCAAATTTATTTACTTAATAAAATCTTGGTTTTTTTTATCTGATTTCCAATCCGAAAAATGCACTCTCATTCTTAATTCAATTTTGATCACTTAAAATATGATTTTAAATTTATGGACCAACTTTGAATTTTCAAGTTTGTGAAATTACCATTTTACCATTTATGCACTAAAGTGTAAAAAAGTAAAATTAATAGTTGCAAAATGGGATGTCAACACCCAATAAACGAGAGCTGCCCTTTACAGTACTATCTTTTTAGCTTCTTCTTTTTTAATCACTTAGTACTCACATGATTGGATTTTTTATTTTCCAAATTGCCTTATGTAATATAAATATATAATATCAAACATGTATGCGTGTTAGTTATACATTTTGAGCCCTTATACTCAAATCATGGCTATGCCTCTAGTAAATCCTACCATGAATTTGGACACCACATGGTTATTGTACTTCCTCAATGAATTGAGTTGAATTTTTTTTTTTTTTTTTTTTCTGAATGAATTGAGTTGAATTTATTATAGCTCAAACTTGTCTTATTTTTGTCAAAGTCAAGTATTTTTCTTATAGGAATAAAACTCTCTTTCACACTGTTAGAACAGATGTAGTGATACTATGTTTAACATAAGAGTACTAGAAAGAAAAGAGTACAGAGAAAGAGAGAGAAGACACAAAGTTACGTGATTCAACACAACGGTCTACGTCCATAGCAGA
This sequence comes from Fagus crenata, assembly GCA_014362285.1. NCBI lineage: Eukaryota > Viridiplantae > Streptophyta > Magnoliopsida > Fagales > Fagaceae > Fagus > Fagus crenata. Next base: position 13,512 of record BKZX01022095.1, read on the forward strand.
AAGTCCTTGATGGCTACTTCTTTACTATAATATTTGACTTGCGTACAATAAAACCCAAGTAGGGTTTATATACTAAATAAACTTAGTCTAACGAGAATTAGGTTGGCTTCTATGACAAATAATGAGCCTACACTTGATTCCGGCCTCATTCACCAATATATCTCTTAGATACGCACTTCAGTTATAGTCACATCGATCAAAATACTTCGACCAGCGTACAGACATTTCTGTACAAATTTATATTTACTATAGAAAAAAAGATTCAAAATAGATTTGATCATTTGACCCAATTCGGGAGAGAGAGAATATTTGTATGTAT
>BKZX01022098.1:6453-16943 GCA_014362285.1 Fagus crenata
AGACACCCACGTGGTGCATGTTATGAAAGAAGGTCGTCCAGAAGACGCCTTCCTTCCAATTTTATCTAGTTAGACACCTACGTGGTGCATGTTATGAAAGACGGTCGTCCAGAAGACGCCTTCCTTCCAATTTTATCAAGTTAGACACCCCCTTGGTGCATATTATGAAAGAAGGTCATCCAGAAGACGCCTTCCTTCCAGGTTCATCATGTCAGACACCCATGTGGTGCATTTTAAGAAAGAAGGTCGTCCAGAGAACGCCCTCCTTCCAAATTTATCATGTCAGACACCCATGCGATGCATTTTATGAGAGAAGGTCGTCCAGAGAACGCCTTCCTTCCAAATTTATCATGTCGAACACCCACGTGGTGTATTTTATGAGAGAAGGTCGTCAAGAAGACTTCTTTCGAGTTTATCACAATTCAACAGTGCAAGAAGAATAACACAAAGACAAAATCACAAAAGCGACTAGCATGTAAGTGATCGTCGAGTTACACCCCTTCCACAAGGAGTAAACATAACTCGCATCACGAAGTTTTTTGACTACAAAAGCTTAAGTCACACCCCTTCCATAAGGAGTAAACATGACTTCAGTCGAAAGGTTTTTGTCCACAAAAGTTTGGGTCACACCCCTTCCAGAAGGAGTAAACATGACCCTAGTCAGTACAACATTGTTTGTCAAAAGAAAAGCCAACATGGCAGCGTTTGCAAAATAAGTGTATTTACCAAGACATTGTTACTTAAACTAAGGCACAGAGCCTACTGAACTTCATCACCAACTGGTGGAGGATCAACCTGATCGTCCACGGAAACAGCTTGGCCACCAATAGGACCAACCGCCGTGTCATCTCCTGGAGGGCCATCTGGGGCACTGGAAGGGACGTCAGACGGGGTAGCCACGCGCTCCTTCGACTGAACCACATCTTCTTCCTCTTCATCCTCACTGCCTTCCTCCACGGCCGTTGTCTCCTCATCATCAAAAATCTTTACTATGGACCAATCCTGAACACTCCCAAAGGCAAGAGCATCCCTCTTCCTGAAATGTTCAAAACCGGCAACATAGTAGCGACGGGTAGCCTCTTGGAAATCTTCAGAAGCCTTATAATCTATGACGGCCGTCTCCTTTGCATCTGATATCTCTCCTTGAAGAGCCTCAGTCTTCTGCAATAACTCGTCACGGCTCGTCTCCAAAGCAGCAATGAGCTCGTCTTTCCTCTTGACGTCGGCCTCCAGCTGTTTTATCTGGCTCCTCAAACTCCCCTTCTCAGCCTTGAGGCCCTCTGCCGCCTTCTTGTGAGCTTGAGCTTGAGCCGTGGCCTCTTCTAGATTCGCTTTGAGCTTAGCCAGCTCACCCTTTGACGAACGTAGTCTGTTGCCCAACACAAACGTCGGTCTCGCAGCCTGGACGTTAAGAAAGATATGTAAAAAAAAAATACATATTCTTATAAATGCTCAAGAAGAGATATAACGAAGGGAGAAACAACCTTCAATGAGTCTTGAATGGACATACGAAGAAGGTCCATGTCGTCCACCGAGTCGTACACTTCCAGGTCAACCTTCTCGTATAACTTAGCCACCTTGTCCATTGCCCTGGACGAACTATTATAAATAGTAGGGACGACATCGCCAGGAGCCACCCCCCTTCCTTTCACTGCAACGGGAGAAGGGGGAACTTCGTGATACACATGGACTTTTTCAGGCGTTTTGACCTTAGCAGAGGGAAGCAGCTTATCTTGGTGACCACCCTTCCTGGAGCTTTGTCCTTTTTCAATAACGACCTTCTTCCCAGACTTCGCCTTTTTAGAAAAAAGGGCACTAGCGTCTGGAAGGTCTTCCAAATTTTGTGCCACCTCCCTCAGGCGTTTTCGTTCCGCCCTGGTCGTCATTCCTGCAAACACGGAAGGAAGTCAAACAAGAACCAAGCAAAGAAAAATATAAACGTTTTAGAAGGAAGTCACTCACTTTGATTGTAAGCTTTGATCGCTTTCTTCACCTCAGGACTGGGCTCAGGACCCAATGACCACTCAGCCAAAGTAAATGGTGAAAGAAGGTCGACTAGCCTCACTAACTTTTCCTTCTGATACTCTGCAACCCTCAAAAGACGTTCTCTTAAACGAGTGGACAGAGAAGGGCGGCGGAAAGCTGCAAAAAAGAAAGATGAAATAAATGCCTGGACGACCGTCAAAATATAAAGGAAACCAGGACAAGACGTAAGGCGTCAAGATTGCACCAGCTGCTACAGGAATTCCCCAAGTACGACGAATGCCGCAGGGGTCTTCACCTACCGCCTCGTCAGGAGAGAACTCCCAACTATCACCACACAAAAAGAAAAACTTGGGCTTCCAGCTTCGGTTAGAATTAGGAAGGCCAGGAATTAGTCTTGGGGATCCTTTATGACATGTAAATGCCCAAATTCCGGGTGATGCGGGTATATAGGCCAATTTATAAAGAGAGAGGAACTCGTCGACCGTCAACTCGTATTCCCCGTCACTGGCCATCTTCCAGAGAACTTGAAGACCTATGGTAGTGCGCCAGGCATTCGGGTTTAACTGACTGGGGGCTAATCCTAGACGATGAAGAAGTTCCCTCTCAAAGGGTCTGAACGGTAGTCTCAACCCAGCGGCTAGGTTATCTTCATAAAGGACGACGTCCTCTCCGTTGGACGAGCACGCCCACTCGCCCTCATCAGGTAACCGAAGTACTATATCTTCCGAGATTTGATACCGTGTTCTTAATCTTTTGATATCCTTGTCTACAAACTTGGAAGACTCCCCCTCAGCGACAAAGGATTTGTTTGGGTCCAGACCCGAAATGGGTAAAATAGCCCCCCGAGACGATGAAGAATCTGATGTGGACAACTCTACGGTCTCGGAAGACCGTCCGTGACTACCAGAATATTCAGATCCAGACACCGACCCCCTCTCACCCGAGGATGATGACTCCAAAGAGTCACTCACACTCGAAGACATCAGAAACCCCACACGACCGTTCTACAAGCAACGCAGCACTCAACCTCGCCGCAAGACCTACCGGAATAAAAATAAAAGAAAACCCCTTTTTCTTACTCCCCGACTAACACAAAGGAAAAACTAAAATGCTAGAAATGCAGAAAAAGAAAACGGAAAAAGGGAGAAGAAAGCGACTTACCGGAAAAGAGGAAAATCGCCGATATAGAGGCCCCTGAAGAAAAGCACCGGACCAAACACCACCGAAATGGCAAAACCTCCAGCAAGCTCGGCGAGAGAGTGAAAAAAAAAATGCCAACTTTTTTGAAAGAGGGGGAAAAAATGACGAAATAAATGGGCTGGTTGGGTATTAAAAGGGACGGTTGGCATTGATACGTGCGTCCAGCCCTAAGCCAACACGTGTCAGAGCCAAATCGGAAACCGTCCCACCTCTTTATGGCCTCTACGCCCGAAACAACAGGAGCAAGGAAATTACGTCCGTAACCCTGACCCTTCACATTCCGAAGGTCGTCTAGTTAGACAACCACGGAATAGGGGGGCAACTGATATGGATATTTTACACTTTTTCCTAAGTACCGAAGGACGACCTTCCTGCGCCTAAAGAAGGAAGACCTTCCGAATACCAAGATGAATGACGACCGTCATTGATGAATAACCACCAGCTCCGATAGTCCAAGACTTGATCCTTATCCATTACGGGAATCCTGCAAGACAGCTCACCGAGCTGATTCACCACCTGCAACAGGTGTCTTCCACGAATCTAGGGGAAACAAGCCCATGCACGTCGCACAGCACTACCAACCCGACGAGTACCAACCTTCCAAGTGAAAGGCTGTTAATGCTCCACGTCATCGGATCCGACGATCCCTGGAAGGCCACGTGCCACAAACAGAAGGTATATAAAGCCTTTTCTCTCTCCTCTCCACAGGTATGAACAGTACAATTTTACTACAGAATTAAGCTCTCGAGTTTTTCTCTACAACCAGTACTGACAAAGGCATCGGAGCCCCCTAGGCCGGCCCCAAACCGGTGCCCTTTTCCGATCAGTTTCTTTGTCTTGCAGGTCTTCCATCCCCAAGCTCGACTGACTGCAGTCACTGATTTTCCAGCAATATCAGTACCTTTGTAATCCAAGAATCTTGTGAATGCATTTTGGCTCATTTGGATTACCAATGAGATTTTGGCTCTGTTTGTAATATGATTTTTGGCCACGCCCAAATTGATAGCGAAGAGTATGTTTGACACCCTGACCAGTTGTATATGTTTGGACCCACTGATAATGATCATGTGGGAATAACCATGCGTACTTTGGACCTCATCCAATATGGCGATGGGGATATATGAAGTTCAGACCATGGTTGAAATAGTGGTAATTAAGGATATTCGGGCCATTTCTTTTTTGATATTCGGGCCATTTCCAAGCTTGATAATGAGAATTCTATATAGAGATTAAATTCAATAAGGACATGGTGTAAAAGACTTTTTTACACCCTCTAATAGCAATGTGACACATCAGATTTTTACAAATCAAAGTATAGGCGCTAATGCACACAATAACAATCTCATTAAAACCCAAAATAATCTGATTAAATAAATAAATAAATAAATAACCCAAACAAAAACTACCGCTGCCTGATAATCACCGCGCCGAAACCGGAATAAGCCCTCGGAGTCGCTCCAGTAAATACGGAGCAGAGGGATCCATCTCAGTATTTTATTAGCACAATTTATTTAGCATCAACCAATACACAAACTTTGATTGGAAAATCGTAAAAATCTCAACTTCCATTGAGAGATTGGAGGAAGAGTGAGTTACAGAAGAATGATGAAGAGGAAGTGAGAGTTTGGGTGAGAACTAATAGGATTTTCAAGTTCAAATGAAATCCCTGAGAGATTTTCAACAAGGAGAAAAAATCAAAAGGCCAAAAGCCAAAGAAAACCCATGTCACAAAATCGACTGACAAAAAAAAAAAATCAAATCCAATTTGATGGAGAGTAATGAAGCTGGAAACGGTGATGCGCTTCAAGTAATCAACATCTTCTTGTTGGTATTTTTTTTTTAAGTCTAAGTGAAGTATAAGAAGTTTTCTTTTCTCTAATCTTTAGAGCACCAAGTCCACGGGGAGAAGCGTATAGCCAAAATCTTTAAGTTGGGATCCACGAAATTACAGATCCAAGGTCATCGAAAAAGACTAGGGAGCCACCACTTGCTTCACCTCCAAGTTCTCTTCTGACGCTTCCGACGACGTTGCCGGCACCGTTTGACTGCTCCATTGCCGGTGAGTTTGAGTTTTTAATTTTATGATGATTTGGATTTAATTTCTTGAGGTATTAAAGAGGGTGAGATTGTGTGCATTAGTGCTAAACTTTGATTTGTAAAAATCTGATGTGTCATATTGTTATTAGAGAGTGTAAATAAGGCCTTTTACAACCAATCTTTATTGAATTTAATCTCTTCTATATAACCTCTTCATCTTATCAATTTATGACCCATTCTTCCTTATTTTAGAATACGTATCACATTATATATCTGTGAAATTGTCCTGCCTTGAAACTATATCATTTACTATCATATTATGTTAACTTTGTCTTTGTCTGTTAGACCATGGATTTGTTACTAAGTTATGGAAAACTCACCCTTTAATTACTACATTTTATACTTGCTAAAGATACAAGTCTTAAGGCTGCTGAGGATTTCCTAGCTAGCTGATCTTTCGGGGGTATCAACATGCTTTTTTAGGGACTTGTCTTTCTTCTTCTTCTTCTTCTTTTATATATATATTCAAATGATTGTGCTTGGCTTTTTATTTTTTTATTTTTTTTCGTGACTATGTTTTTGACAATTTAGTTGTTTTGTTGTTTGAGACCCAAAGTTGAAATTTTGGGATTTGGATGCTATTTTGTTGTTGTCTTACTTCACCTAAATAATTCACTTGGCAACACTTTAGAAGAATATTGGGTGTATTGTAGAATATCATGTTGAGCAACTAAGACCGAGTAGATTCAAATTTTTGTTTTATGTTTGGACATTTTGTAGAGTAGATTCAAATTTTTGTTTTATGTTTGGACATTTTGTAGAATATAATGTTGAACAAGTGAGACTAAGTAGTTTCAAAATTTTGTTTGTATTTTGAGTTTTTTTTTTATAATTAAAATAAAGACGTAAATAAACTATTTGGTGTCTAAATTTTAGCCCATGCACACGATTTTAAAAACTAACACATCATCACTTCATAAAGACCAAAAGCGATCACTTTAAGTTTGTTAGGGACTAAAAAAGTTCACAATAAATTTGTTAAGAACTAAAATCCACCACTTTATGTTTTTTTTTTTTTTTTTGGGCCTAAAAGTGATCACTTTAAGTTTGGTAGAGAATAAAAGTTATTACTTTTAACTTTTAGGGATTAATTAAAACTGATCATGAACTAAATTTTACGGAGCAATAATGTACTTTGCCTACAAAATATTCTTGACAACAGTAATTCATTTTTTAGTTAGAAAAACACTAAAATATTTTCCTTTTCTACTCAAGAATGTTGTCATAACTAGATTTCATAACAACATGAAAGAAAGATTATTTTTATTAAAAATAATTATGTTCTTCAAAGGTGGATGCATTTATTTTGGAAGAGATAGGATTTTTGAAGGATTAGCTAATCTATTTTTGGAGTCTATACCCCACCCCTTATATTAATGAAATATTGTATATAAGTCTGAAAAGAATATTAAAAGGTCATTAACTGATACATTAGCCTTTTAACAAACAACCTCTTTTGGAGTCTATACCCCACCCCTTATATTAATGAAATATTGTATATAAGTCTGAAAGGAAAATTAAAAGGTCATTTACTGATATATTAGCCTTTTAACAAACAACCTCTTTTTCATTTTCCCTTCTTTTTTTTTTTTTTTTTTTTTTTTTTTTTTTTTTTTTTTTTTTTTTTTTTTGCATTTAAACCTATTTGAGGGAGGGAAAAGTAATAAAAATAAATGAAATGGAAAGAATCTTGTAAGAATATTCTTTCCAAACCTGTGTCTTTGAGTTTATAAGAGGAAATAAAATAGGTAGGATAGAAACACTCGTTTCTTCATTTTTCCTCAAAAACTCAACTTTTCATTCCCTCAAAATTGAGAGGAATTGTAGGGAATATAATAGAGTTTAATGAAATTTTGACAAAAATCCTGATAATGCCCCTTTATATTTTACGAAATTCATGTATCACATCTCTTATTATTTGCCTCACTTTATGTATGTCACATCTATAGTCTCTCGTCTAGAGTCTCTCTCTAATAATATTAAGAACAACAACAAACAATAATAATAATAATTGTTTACTTATTATAAAAATAAAAGTATAATAGTAATGTTGTTATAAAATTATTCATTTCAAAATATTCTAAAACATAATTACTGACTTTTCATTCCATTCCTATCATGTTTATTATTATCTTTTCTTTTCTTTTTTCTTTTTTTCTTTTTTGTTAAAGAAAGAAAAAATCAGAACAAGATAGCTTAATTAGTTCTAACCGCCACTATATTCTATTGCTTACACACATTCCATTATTTTGTAATTTACTTATTGCATTCAATTACTTTATGAATTCCCAAATGATTACTAAATGAGGTAGTATAATTTTTCTTAAAATCCTAGATGGTGCCATTATGTGAATTATTTGTCTTTGGTCCTAGTAATAATCTAGAAAGAAAGTTTACACCATTTTTATTCCTAGTTACCTATAAGAAAAAGGAAAGTATATCACTTATTTTTCTAGTTATTACAAACTTACAATCTAGAAAACAAAAATTACATTGATAAGGAACTAATCTAAGAACCCAAAATCTAAGTTGAAGCTATGTTATAGAAGGAGAAGGTGTTAGGCACCTACTCTGCCCAATTCATAAATCAATCTTCTAGGACTTAAATATTCATATTGTGTTATGCACAAACATACATTCATTCATGTTATCATTATTCATCGTGTGAAAAATAGAGATCATGCCCATCATGTGATTCATCATATATACGACAATAGAAAGCATGTTCATCATATGACCAGAACTATTTCATGTATCAAATTCATAATATAATATAATCCTTACACATATTCATCACCTATTGCATGTCATCATCATGTTAAGATTATTAACAAAAGCATGTGAATGTTTGTTTTAATCTTACATGTTCGGATTTAAAGAGCTACACTACCGCTAAAAGTGTAACTCGATCGGAATCCTTGGTGTGTTAATTCCTCTTTCTGAAACTTTTACCCACCACAAAATCTTGACTAAAATTTATAATGTGATAGGAAATCAGTGTGATATGGACACTTATTTTTTTAATTTCAATTTTACCTAAAAAAGACTTCCAATTCCAATCTAATGTGAAGTTAGATGCAGCTTTTAGCTTATTGCTTATTTGTAAAAGTTGTTTAAAATATAATTGTATATGGAAAAAATGAAGTTTTAAAATGTTGTAAATAAGTAAAGAAACTAAAGAAACTAAAAGGAAAAAGATAATGGTAAATAGATTTCTGATTTTGTTGTAAATAAGTAAATTTTGGTCTCGCAAAGATTTCTGATTTTGTTGGATGAGAACTTCTCTCCAAAGATTTCTGATTTTGGTCTCGCAAAGATATGCCCTAGAGAAAATAGTATCATATCAATGGTGGGTGCAAGAGGGACTATAGGATATATAGCTCCAGAAGTATTTTGTAGGAATTTTGGAGGGGTTTCTCACAAGTCAGATGTCTATAGCTATGGAATGATGGTTTTCGAAATGGTTGGGGGTCGAAAGAATATTAATGTCAGTGTTGATTGTACCAGTGAAATATATTTTCCACATTGGATTTACAATCGTCTGGAATTGGATGAAGAATTAGGACTGCATGGCCTCATTAACAAAGATGATGAAGAAACTGCAAGGAAGATGATAATAGTGAGTTCGTGGTGCATCCAGACCGACCCCTCAAACCGGCCATCAATGAGTAAAGTGGTGGATATGTTGGAAGGAAACCTCGAATCCTTGCAAACCCCTCTCAAGCCGTTCTTGTCTTCCCCACCAAGAACACCAGTAGATTCTTCAACTACAATAGTGTCATTATGATATGCTTCTGTGTTGTCCTAAATGCATTTCTTTTTTAAAGGAAAACGTTAAGTATAGATTGTAATCAACATGTGAACTATATTGATCTGAGCTTAGTATATGAAGATCCTTTCTTGATGGCCTAAAATATAATATCCGGCATGAAGGCTCCTATTATGAATTTGTAATGCTACAAGTCCAGTAGTAATAGTCATTTTTGTTTTAACAATATAGTACTCATACTTAAATTAGAGTGTGCTATAAATTCTTATAAGAAAACAGTTTATTAACCAGAATCTTACTTGACAACACAAATTGTATTATAGGCAAACAAGTTGTATTATATACATAACATTGGTTCCATTCGTATAAGAAAACATATCTTAAATACAAATTTTGAGAGATGTGGATTTATACCTCAATGTCTCTATTGAAAATACTAAAAAGTGTCAATTAAGCTAAAAGCTCTTAACAAATAGAAGTTAATTTGGATGGAAAACATAGCACCGTATTGCACTTGTTATTGCTTGAGGCCTTGTTTGTAAGTCAAACAATTTAAAGTTTCTTATTGGAAAACCCGGTACTCCTGCACTACTATGATTATTGGTGGATATAAGTTTCTTATTTTTTCTACCACTATCTCAAGCAAGCTGCGAACTCCCACAGTAGTCTTCCTGAAAAATGAAAAGTACAAGAGTGAGGACTCAAAGAAGTTTCAACTCAAGTCTTTCTTAGATTCTCTTGCTCGCAATGGGGAACCTAGGATGAAAGCCCCTCAGTCCTCATTGGAGATATTTAGTGGACCAATTCAACTAGATAATTCAGTGAAGGACAGGAGTACTCCCACTCGGTTTCTGTCTGTTTCCACAAGTCTTTTGAGTATCTTTTCCAAGTCAATCAAGTGTAGTGGGAGCAGTCAGAATAACAAAACACCAAAGAAGTATTTAGATATAAGATATGTAAGAACTTGATTAAGATTCACACGTCTTCTTGGACAGCCTACCAGGATCAAATTATTTCATCTTAAAGTAATATGTTATGTTTTTCATCACATCTAAGTTGCCACTTGCAGGCCATAGTTCTTTTCCCCCTCACTGGCCATGGCTAATTATCAAAGCTTTAGAGCACTAATTTAGTATTTCAAGCAACAATAATTTTTCTTATTTCTGCTATCACTTTTGGTAATGGGTTCATTTTCTTGACTACTATAATCCTAGACGATGGCCTTGTGCCTTCAATACTAAGATCGATAAAGATGTTGTCAATTATTTTAATTTCTGTATCGCATAAAAGTTCCTTTGTGACCTTCAATAGGAAAACTTTTAACTCTCATGAATTTCCTCCATTGCTGCCTTTAGTCAATACTTACTCTTTCCTTGTCTCTGCTTTAGCCGTTGGATGCGCAGTCATCCTCATGATTTTTGTGTCCTTTATTATCTGG
>BKZX01022100.1:0-12959 GCA_014362285.1 Fagus crenata
ATGAATTGGGATCTGTCAAACAAAATTAATAACAATAAAAATTTATAAAAGTTTGAGAGAGATACTATTGTTATAAAGAGTCAAACATGTGTGAACGAAGCAGGTAGAGGGTTGGAGCTCGAATCATCGGTGACTGGGGCTGCTTGGTACAACAACGGCAGTCTTGTGATTGTAGCGTGGTTAACCTCCAACATGGCAAGTAAGCTCACCAGATCAATTTTTTTTTTACTTCTATGACCAACCTATAAATAAACCAATGAGTACTGATGGGAATATTTGCCAATTTTTCCCAAGTAAGGGATGAAGACCTTCTACTACTGAAGAAGACCATCCGCTCCCTCAGAGGGATCGACTCCCTTCCACTACTCAAGATGGTCTAGTCATCAGACTACAATCCATCCTTATCTTCTACGGAAATCAAATAAGACACCTCACCAGATCTACACCTCATCGAACACAGGTGTCTTCCGCGAATCCCGAGGATGAAGTCCTCGCAGCGTCACCCAACGCCATGCACGATCTAGCCACTGCCTACCAGACAGAGGGTAACGAACCCTCCACGCGTCCCAAGATCCGACGACCTCCAGAAGGCCATGTGGATGACCGAAAGGCATAAAACGCCATTCTCCCTCCGTACTCAGGTATGAACAGTGAACTAAAAACTCTAAACTCGGTTATCTGCATATATTCCGGTACACTTTGACTGACAAAGGCATCGGCGCCTTCTAGGCCGACCCCAAACCGGTGTCATTCCGATCACCCTGTTGGCTTTTTGCAGGTCTTCTGCTCAGCAACACGCCTTGACTGCAGTCCATTGATCCCGTGGAACATCAGTTGGTGCCGTCTGTGGGAAAGGCGCATATTTGCCTTTCATCGCACCGAAGGACTGCATGGTCAGGACGCGATCGATATACATGCTCAAACACTCCCCTCCAGTAGCCAGTTTCCAGAGGTGGCTGCGATGGAGAAACAAGTACGAGATCTCACTGCTAACCTTTAGGAACTCATCCGGCAGAACCAGGTCCTTAACCAGAAGCTCTTGCAACACGAGACCGAGAAGCAGAAGGAAAAGGACAAGGGAAAGAGTAAGGAAAGGGGAGATGTTGAGTCTCGGCAAGAGCAACAGCAAGAGCAACAGCAGGAACAACAGCAGGAACAACAACAAGAGCAACGCCAAGAACAAGAAGGTGAGACGAAGGGCGAAAATACGAGAATAACCGTTGAGGAGTCATCGGCTAAGTGGGAACAAGAACTGAAGGCAATGAGGATACAAATGGGAGAGATGAAGGACGAATTTAAAGGACGGGCAGCCAAGAACCTTGATGATCTTGTCCATACGACGGATCCCCCCTTCACGAAAGCAGTAATCTCCTTTCCTCTACCATCTAAGTTCAGAATGCCTTCCTTGGAAAGCTTTGACGGATCAAAAGACCCCCTCGACCATCTGGAGTCCTTCAAGACCGTGATGTGTCTTCAAAGGGTCCCAGACGAAATTATGTGTTGTGCTTTTCCCACCACCCTTAAGGGACCCGTTAGGGTATGGTTTAAGAAGATAAATCCCAGCTCGGTAGGATCTTCGCTCAGCTTAGTCGTTTGTTTTTCAACCATTTCATCGGGGGACAACGATACGGACGACCTACCACACACCTCCTGAATATCAAGCAGAAGGAGGGGGAAACCTTGAGATCTTACCTCACCAGATTCAATAAAGAAACGCTGCTAGTTGACGGGGCAGATGACAAAGTGGTGTTAACGGCATTCATCTCTGGCCTCCAACCAGGAGATTTCCTATTCTCGGTCTATAAAGATCCCCCGAGCACCATGACAGAGATGATGTATGAGGCTCAACGGCATATGAATGGGGAGGAAGCCCTTCTAGCTCGAGATCAGACCATCGGAAAAAAGAGAAAATGGGAACATCCCGACCGTCCTGCGGAGTCTCACGAGACAAGGCCCAAAGCCCAGAGGAATAGAAACAGGAGACAAGAGGATAGGAGTGGAAGGGGGTTCAATGAGAGATTCAACCACTTCACTCCCCTAAACACTCCTGTAGACCATATTTTCATGCAAATAAGGAATGACCTAGCTTTGAAATGGCCGGGCAAGTTGTTGACAGACCCCGACAAAAGGCCGAGAGACAAGTACTGCCGTTTTCATAGAGATCACGGCCACAACAAAGAGGATTGTTACGATTTGAAAAGACAGATCGAAGAACTAATCAAACAGGGAAAATTATAGAGATTCGTAGAAAGGGGTCAGAGAGAAGGTCGTCCTCAGGGGACCCGTCAGCAACGACCTTCAGTAGAAGTACTTCCAAGACCCCCCCCCACTGGGAGAAATTCACGTGATCACCGGAGGAATGGCAGCAGGAGGAACCTCACGTTCCTCACGGAAAGCTTATGCACGTCAAATACATAACGTGCTGGTAGCACAGAAGATGGACAAGAAGCCTAGACTGGAAGACCTTCCTATTACTTTTGCAGAGGAAGATGCTAAGACGACCTTCCACCCTCACGACGATGCGTTGGTCGTCACTTTGGAGATTGCAGGCTACTCCACAAGACGTGTCCTGATTGACAATGGTAGCTCAGCGGACATCATATACTTGATGGCCTTCCAGTAGATGAAAATTAGCAAGGATCAGCTGCGACCCATCGAGACCCCATTAGTTGGTTTCGCAGGAACCAGTGTCTATCCACTTTGTATAATCACCCTCCAAATCATAGCGGGTACCTATCTGAAACAAGCTACCAAGAAGGTCAATTTCTTAGTGGTAGATTGCCCTTCTGCCTATAACGTTATAATCGGACGCCCTACTCTAAATCGCCTCCGAGCCGTCACTTCAACATACCACCTCCTGGTCCGCTTTCCAATAGAAAATGGAATAGAGGAGATGAGGGGAGATCAAGCAATGGCCAGAGAATGTTACTTGACCTCCACAAGCACAGAGCCGGTCCATCAAGCACTGATCGTGGAAGAACGGCAAAACATTGCTAAGACCACCGAAGAGTTGGAAGAGATCGTGTTAGTAGAAGGTCTTGAAAAGAAGACAACACGGATAAGGACCTCTATGACGAAAGGGGTAAAGGATTCCATAGTGAAATTCTTAAGAAAGAACGCCGATATTTTTGCCTAGAGTCATGCTGACATGCCAGGCATTAGCACCGAAGTAGTGGCCCATCAACTAAATGTCAACCCTTCCATCCATCCCGTCTAGCAGAAGAGGCGGGTCTTCGCCCCTGAGAGACACGCGGCTATAATGGAAGAGGTAGACAAGCTGCTGAAGGCAGGTTTCATAAGGGAAGTTTACTACCCGGAATGGCTTGCCAACGTGGTGATGGTAAAAAAATCCACGGGAAAATGGCGAATGTGTGTCGATTTCACGGATTTAAACAAGGCTTGCCCCAAGGATAGTTATCCCCTTCCTAGAATAGATCAACTAGTGGACTCTACGGCTGGACACAAGTTACTTAGCTTTATGAATGCCTTTTCAGGCTACAATCAAATTCAAATGGCAGAAGAAGACCAAGCGAAGACGGCCTTCATCACTATCAGGGGGCTCTTCTGTTACAAGGCAATGCCTTTTGGCCTAAAAAATGTTGGAGCTACCTACCAAAGGTTAGTAATCAAGATGTTTCACGACTAGATAGGGAGAAATGTGGAAGTATATGTGGACGAGATGCTGGTAAAAAGCAAGAAGGATGACGATCACCTTGCTGATTTAAAAGAGACCTTCCAGGCATTGAGAAGGTACAACATGAAGCTAAACCCTGCTAAATGTGTCTTCGGAGTCTCTTCCGGAAAGTTTCTCGGCTTCATGGTGTCTCAGCGAGGGATAGAAGCCAACCCGGATAAAATCAAAGCCATTTTAGAAATGAGTCCTCCAAAGACTGTCAAAGAAGTTCAGAGCTTGACGGGGAAGGCAGCCGCCTTAAACAGATTCGTTTCCAGATCCACGGACAAGTGTCTCCCCTTCTTCAAAATCCTGAGGAAGGCCTTCCAGTGGACGAAAGAGTGTCAACAAGCTTTTGAAGAACTAAAGGTCTACTTGACTTCTCTGCCATTACTCAGCCCTTCCCAGACCAGAGAAGAATTATATCTGTACTTGGCCGTATCCGCTTCTGCAGTTAGTTCCGCTTTAATCCGCGAAGAGGAACGCGTCCAGAAGCCCGTCTACTACACCAGTAGGGCCTTGAGAGGTGCCGAAGAAAGATACGCCAACATGGAAAAATTGGCTTTTGCCCTACTGATCGCGTCCCGAAAACTTAGGCCATACTTCCAAGCCCACTCAATCATAGTTATGACTGACTATCCTATCAAGAAGGCCATGAACAAGCCAGATGCAGCGGGAAGGCTGATACAGTGGTCCATAGAAATGAGTGAATTCGATATAGACTACTGGCCACGCACCGCAATAAAGGCCCAGGCCTTGGCCGATTTCATTGTGGAATTCACACACCCATTGAAAGAAGATGAGCAACCTGAAGAAGGCAACGCCTGGACGGTGAATATAGATGGATCATCAACTAAGGAAATGAGCGGGGCCGGGGTCATCCTTGTTTCCCTCGAAAAAGACAAATTCGAGTATGCTCTTCAACTTCGCTTCCGTGCCACAAACAATGAGGCGGAATATGAAGCCCTTCTGGCCGGACTGAAACTATCCAAGAGTATGGGAATCAAGACCTTGATCGTCAAAAGTGATTCTCAATTAATTGTGGGGCAAGTGAAGGGTGAGTATGAAGCTAAGGAGGATAGAATGAAGAAATACTTGACGGTCGTCAAGGATCTGTTGACGCATTTCGAAAAAGTGGAATTACTTCAAATTCCGAGGGAAGACAATATGGCCGCTGATCGTCTAGCCAGGTTAGCGTCATCAGGAATAGAGATAGATGGCTTCATTGAGATCCAAAGAAGACCTTCCACGGAAGAGGAAGAAATAGTAAACTCCATCACCATCATGACAATGTGGATGTCACCCCTAATCCGTTATCTCAGAGAAGGGACACTTCCGATGGATAGGGCAGAAGCACACAAGCTCAGAATAAGAGCTTCTCATTTCCGGTTGATGAGGGGCATCCTCTACAAGATGGGTTTTTCACGACCCCACCTTAAATGTTTGTCACCCGAGGAAGCGAACTATGTCATCAAAGAAGTCCATGAAGGGATCTGCAGAAACCATTCAGCGCCAAGATCTTTGGCGCATAAGCTCACAAGAGCAGGCTATTACTGGCCGTCCCTCCTGCATGAAGCCACCCAATATGTGAAAACTTGCGACAAATGCCAACGCTTCGCCAACGTCCCAAGAGTACCACCAAAGGAAATCACACCCATAACCTCACCTTGGCCCTTCGTGCAGTGGGGACTAGACATTATGGGCCCATTTCCGGTTGGGACAAAACAAGCAAATTTTTTAGTGGTTGCGATCAACTACTTTACTAAATGGGTGGAGGCCGAACCCTTGGCAACAATTTCATAAAAGAATGTCAAAAGTTTCGTCTAGAAGGCCGTCATTTGTCAATTTGGGATCCCGCGAGTCCTAATTTCCGACAATGGGAAGCAATTTGATAACAGACCCTTTAGGGAAATGTGCAGTCAGCTGAACATAAAGAACCACTATTCCTCCCCCAGGCATCCACAAGCGAACGGTCAGGTCGAAGTCATAAACCGAACCTTACTCAAGCAGATTAAGACCCGGCTTGAAGGGGCAAAGAATATGTAGGTGGAAGAGCTTCCAAGCGTGCTGTGGGCATACCGAACCACCACCAGAACCCCAACAAAAGAAACGCCCTTCAAGCTCACTTTCGACACAGAGGCCGTGATCCCCGTGGAAATCGGGCTAACTACCTGGAGGACGACCTTCCACAAAGAAGAAGAGAACGAAGGGCAGCTTCGCTTGAACCTTGATCTCCTGGATGAGACAAGAGAAAAAGCAGCACAAAGGATTGCACTTTACCAAGGAAGGATGGCTAGGTACTATAACACTAAGGTAAAGCTCCGACGCTTTGAAGTCGGTGACTGGGTCTTAAGGAAGGTCACCCAAGCAACTAAGGACCCGTCTCAGGGAAAGCTAGGCCCCAATTGGGAAGGCCCTTATAAGGTCATCCAATATTACCGAAGGGGCACCTATCATCTAGAAGACCGTCATGGAAAGAAGCTACCTCATCCTTGGAACGCTGAGCACCTCAAGAAGTACTACCCTTGAGGTATGTACATCATTTACCTTCTTTATGATTAAGAAGCTTGTATACTCAAACAACATCTTTTATCTATGAATAGAAGACCGTCTTCATTTAAATAATTGTTCAAATATGTTTGCTATTACCCAAATATTATCAATAATTACCTTGGTGGGCATAAAAAAAAAAAAGGGGGATACCAAAAATCAGACGCCCAAGCGGTGCACTAATATCGAAAGACCGTCAATAAAATCGTTCTTCCACATCAGTTAGACACCCACGAGGTGCACAAGTTAGACACCCACGAGGTGCACAAGTTAGACACCCATGTGGTGCACAAGTTAGACACCCACAGGGTGCACTTACAACAGAAGACCGTCAAGACCGCTCCTTTATTCACTATCACGTTAGACACCCAAGGGGTGCACTCATAGAGGAAGACCTTCAAGAAAGCTCTTCTATCTGTTACCGTGTTAGACACCCAAGAGGTGCATTCATAGAAGAAGACCTTCAAGAAAGCTCTTCTGTCTATTACCGTGTTAGACACCCAAGAGGTGCATTCATAGAAGAAGACCTTCAAGAAAGCTCTTCTGTCTATTATCGTGTTAGACACCCAAGGGGTGCATTCATAGAGGAAGACCTTCAAGAAAGCTCTTCTGTCTGTTATCGTGTTAGACACCCAAGGGGTGCATTCATAGAAGAAGACCTTCAAGAAGTCTCTTCTGCCTGTTACCGTGTTAGACACCCAAAAGGTGCATTCATAGAAGAAGACCTTCAAGAAAGCTCTTCTGTCTGTTATCGTGTTAGACACCCAAGGGGTGCATTCATAGAAGGAGACATTCAAGAAAGACCTATTTATTATCATGTTAAACACTGAGGGATACATTTATCAAAGAAGACCGTCAACAATGTTCTTCTATATATTATCAAGGTAGATAACCCCGAGGTGTGCTTATCAAAGAAGACCGTTAAGAGCGTTCTTCTATATATTATTAAGTCGCTCTCATGCAACGCATTCCCTGCCAGAAGGTCATTAACACCATGGCAAGCATCGCAACGTAAAAATCGACATGTTGCTTGACAAGAATGGAAAGGAAGAACACGACAACTTAAGAAGAAATAACAGAAAATAAATAGCATGTGAGCATAGTTTGATTAAAAGTATGGGCCACACCCCTTCTACAAGGAGTAAACATGACCTTGGTCAAAAGAGTGTTCAAGCATGGGTCACACCCCTTCCACAAGGAGTAAACATGACCCTAACAAAAAAAACTGTTCTAAGTATGGGTCACACCCCTTCCGTCAAGAGTAAACATGACCTTTGTTAGAGCTACATTGTTTGATCAAAAGAAAAACCTCCTAGATGAGTAATACAAGGAAAAATAAAAACTAAGATGCTTCATTATCAGTCGAAGGAACAGTAGCTTCCTCATCCTTGGAGGCTGCTTGACCCTCCATAGGACCTGAAGCTGGATCATCACCTTGGTCATTGACAGGAAGAGCAGAAGGGATATCAAGCGTAACGGCTACCTGATCCTTGGATTGAACATCGTCTCCTTCCTCTTCTCCCTCGTTGTCCTCTTCCGCAACAGTAGTTTCCTCATCATCGATGATCTTCACCAGGGCCTAATCATGAGCATCTCCAAAAGCGAGAGCAACCCTCTTCCTGAAGTGTTCGAAGCTTGCTACATAATAGTGACGAGTGTCATCCTCAAACTCCTCAGAGGTTTTGAATTCATTGACGGCAGTCTCTCGTACATTCAAAACCTGCTGTTGAAGGCCTACAGTTTTCCGCAGCAACTCGTCACGCTCCTTCTTGAGAGCAGACAGATGGTCGTCCTTGGCTTTGAGATCAGTCTCCAGCTTCTTTACTTGGCTCTTTAGAGTTCCCCTTTCAGCATTAAGGACTTCCGCGGCCTCTTGGTGGGCAAGGGTTTGAGCCTTGGCCTTCTCGAGATCTGCCTTGAGCTTCGCAGACTCGCGCTCTGACACACGAACCCGGTTGCCCAAAATGAACACTTGTCCTGCAGCCTGAACAAGAGGAAGAAGGTCAAAAGAAAAATATGAAGGATATGCATTTAAAGAATAAAAAGAGAAGAAGACAACCTTCAAGGAGTCTTGGATTGATAAGTAGAGAAGATCCAAATTCTCAACATGATCGTATACCTCCAGGTCGACCTTCTCGTACATCTCGTTCACCTTATCCATTGCCCTGGTCGAGCTGCTGTAAATGGTCGGTTGAATCTCATCAGAAGCCACCCCTTTCCCCTTCAATGTTCCAACAGGAGAAGGAGGGATTTCATGGTACACATGGGCCTTCTCGGCAGCCTTGCCTTTTGCAGTAGGAAGTGATTTTTCTTAATGACCTCCCTTCTTGGAACTGGTCCCCTTCTCCATGGGCACCTTCTTCTCAGACTTAGCCTTCTTGGCAAAAAGAACACTCGCGTCAGGAAGGTCATCCACTTTCTGTGCCGCTTCCCTCAAGCGCTTGCGCTCAGCCCTGGACGTCATGCCTGTAACAAAAAGAAGCATCAAGAAGAGTTTGCACAAACCTTCATCTAAAAGCCTAGGAAGAAAATCACCCACTTCGGTTGTATGCCTGGATGGCCTTCGCGACCTCAGCGCTAGGTTCAGGGCCCAAAGACCACTATGCTAAAGTAAAGGGAGACACAAGATCAAATAATCCCACCGCTCTTTCCTTCTGAAAGTCGGTGACCAACGAAAGACGTTGTTTTAAACGCTTGGATAAGGAAGGACGGTGAAAAGCTGAAAAGGAAAAGTTTATTAGGTAAATCTCCAGAAGGCCGTCAATTGCAAATGTCAAAAACAAGTAACAAAGAAAGAACAAAGGAAGGTAAGTGCACCATTGGCGCCGGGAATCCCCCAGGATCGACGAAGGCCATAAAGTTCGCCTGCTGCCTCCCCCGGGGTAAACTCAAAACCACTACCACACAGGAAGAAGAACTTCGGCTTCTAGCTCCTATTGGAATTTGGGAGACCCAAAATAAGCTTCAGTGACCCCCTATGACGCATAAAGCCCCAAACCACCGGTGTGGAAGGCATGTAGGTCAGTTTGTACAAAAAGAAGAACTCCTCGATAGACAAGTCGTGTTCCCCTTCAGTGGCCATCCTCCAAAGAACTTGAAGGCCTGTCATAATCCGTCAAGCGTTTGGATTTAATTGACTGGGGGATAAGCCGAGACGGTAAAGAATCTCCTTCTCGAAGTGCCTAAAAGGCAACCTCAAACCACCGGTTAGGCTATCCTCGTAGAGAGCGATGTCTTCCCCGTTGGATGAGCACGCCCATTCCCCTTCACCAGGTAATCTAACCACTATGTTCTCAGGAATTTGGTACCGACTCCTCAACCTCCCAATATCCTTGTTAGTAAGCTTAGAGGGCACCCCTTCTGCTATAAAGGGTCTGTTTAGGTCTCGGACCGAAATAGGTATACGAGGTTCCTAGGACAGGGAGTCTGATGAAGATGACTCAGTGGTCTCGGAAGACCGTCCCTGGCTTCCGAGATCCTCAGATTCGGATATTGGCACCGGTGAATATTTCTCACCAGAAGACGACGACTCCGAAGAGTCATCCACGCCTAGAGCCATAAAGACTCGGAATGAGGGTCCTAAAAGCAATGCCGCACTCAACCTCGCCGCAAGAACCTACCGAAATAAAGAAAAGAGGGTAAAGGTGAAACCTTTTGCTCCCTAACCACTCAAAACACAACTGCGATGCAGAAGAAAAAAAAAAAAAAAAAAAAAAAAAAAAAAAAAAAAAAAAAAAAAAACTTTCCCAAGTCTTTAGAAACGGTCTCCGGAGCAAAAACTTTCCCGAACCAGCAAAACCCCAAGCAAAGTGAAAAAGAGATAGTATAGAGAGCCAAAAAATTTTTCGAAAAAATGCTGACATAAATGGAGCAGTTCCACATTAAGGGAGACGGTTGAACATTGGAACGTGTACCCATCCCCCAAGTGACACGTGTCCCAGCAAAGTGGAAAACCGTCGCATCCCATTATGGTCACAAAGCTTAATAAAAAGAAAAGGAGGGAATAGACGAAATGACTTACTTGACCCTGACTCTTTGTATTCCGAAGGCCATCTGGGCAAAACGACCACGGAACAGGGGGGCAACTGATGGGAATATTTGCCAATTTTTCCCAAGTAAGGGATGAAGACCTTCTACTACTGAAGAAGACCATCCGCTCCCTCAGAGGGATCAACTCCCTTCCACTGCTCAGGATGGTCTAGTCATCAGACTACAGTCCATCCTTATCTTTTACGGAAATCAAATAAGACACCTCACCAGATCTACACCTCATCGAACACAGGTGTCTTCCGCGAATCCCGGAGATGAAGTCCTCGCAGCGTCGCCCAACGCCATGCACGATCTGGCCACTGCCTGCCAGACGGAGGGTAACGAACCCTCCACGCATCCCAAGATCCGACGACCTCCAGAAGGCCACGTGGATGACCGAAAGGCATAAAACGCCATTCTCCCCCCGTACTCAGGTATGAACAGTGAACTAAAAACTCTAAACTCGGTTATCTGCATATATTCCGGTACACTTTGACTGACAAAGGCATCAGAGCCTTCTAGGCCAGCCCCAAACCGATGCCATTCTGATCACCCTGTTGGCTTTTTGCAGGTCTTCTGCTCAGCAACACGCCTTGACTGCAGTCCACTGATCCCGTGGAACATCAAGTACCTATAAAACAAATGCTAGTACCAATCAGTAAAATTCAAGCAGTAACCATTGATTTCATTCTCCTACATAATATGTGGAGCATATGGAAAGCAAAACATTAATAAACCGAGAAAAGTACCTACAATGGGAATTTTGAAAAGCAACCAAAAAAAAGGAAATATTATGCGGATAGCATCAATAACTAAATAGTACAAATTTTGTACATGAGCATCATCGTTGATAATGCTCCACTTGATTTTGCTTAATGAATCCCACTCTACACTCTAATTTCCTTTGATTGAACAAAAACATAGCAACTGAATAAACATAAAGGACAACATTGCAAACAAAAAAAAAAAAAAAAAAAAACTTTGCGAAATTGAAGATCTTTCTCTTTGCATAGCTGGCTTCGCCATCATGTGAGGAAGGTGACCACTTTCATAGTTTAGCTCAGGCATTTTGTCAAACAATTTGAGGAAGTGTGATTGAAAATATAGAGACAATCATTACAAAGATTTTAATTCTAAGGTTGGCAACTAAAGCGTCTAAAGAACCAATTGAAACAAAAAGAGAGAGAGAGAATCAGAGCCTGAGTAAATGGGAGAAGCCTGAAAAGAAGGAAGCGTTAGGGTAGGAGTTACTGCAGTTGGCCATTGGAGACCTTCAGTATTCCAAGATGGGGGGGTTTCACCTTTTGCTTTTGGTCTTATTTGTGCTTTGCTGTGTTCATTTCTTTTCCTGCACAAATATGGTCTACTAGCTAGAAGAAGCACAAAAACAGCAACATCAAACTCAAAGAAGCCTAAACAACGTCGATTCGAAGCAACTAAAAAAAATCAAAACGACATCGTTTTGGGGTCTTTAGTTTTTTTTTTTTTTTTTTCATCTGATGGTGGTGTGTCTTCTAGTCTTCCATTTTTTTTTCTTTATTTTCTACATGAGGTATCAACCATTTTTTTTCTTTTTTTTTCTTTTTTCTATATCCTACGTAATCAAGTTTCTTTTTCTTTTTTTGGCATTCCGTTTCACTCTTCGCTTATTTTGTTTCCCCCTTTTTAGTTATTGTTTTGGTGTGAGTCCTCTTATTCTTTTTTTACTTTTTTTCTTTTTTTTATGTCTAACATTTTTATTTTTATTTTTAAGATCTTTTATTTTATTTTTTATAACAATTTATTTTTAAGATCTAATGTTATTATTAAGTGTTTTTTTTTTTTTTAAGTGTGCTTTAATAACAAAATAAAGTTGGCACATATTGATTATACAATAAAGTTGACACATATTTATTATACACATAAATATTAACACATATTAACATGTGGCAATTATGTGGCAACATATGTCCAATTCAGTTGCCACGTGTCATGTAGAAGACATTGTGATCATACATGCCAAATGGCAGACATTTGGCAACGTCTTCTACTTTAATATATATATAGATATAGATTATTTGCAAACCCGTGTGATGTAAGGAAAAACTACGCAATTTGATATTTAAAGAAGGGTAAAAGGTATTTAGTCTTCCTTTAACTTTATGTTAAAAAAGTGCATTGGACTTGAACCCTCTGAATTTTTGTATTTGTTAAAAAAAAATAATAATAATATAGGAATGGATATAAGGAGTCTATTTGCAACAATATCAAAGTTTTATGTACTAAAAAAAAAAAAAAATTAAGGAGATTTTGCTATTACAACATAAAAGTTCAGAGGGTTTTACTACATTTTATCCTTTAAAGAAAGGAACATTATATCCAACTAAATTGAAAATCACTCAAAGAAGAAATTCAAACCTAAAAGTTCTAGTCTTGGTAATATTTTAGAGTTCTAATCTTCATAATATTGCCACGTTTTATGAAACATAGTTATAGCCTTGGTAATATTTCTTGATAGGCCACATTTTTTTTAATGCTGGTGATCGAGAAAAATACACCAAATAATGCAATCCCACTCAAATTGTCGTCAATATAAAACAAAGTTCTAGTCTTGTTAATATTTTAGAGTTCTAATCTTCATAATATTGCCACGTTTTATAAAACATATCTAGTTATAGCCTTGGTAATATATCTTGATAGGCCACATTTTTTTAAATCAATTTTACGT